>JABACO010000075.1:0-105000 GCA_013339895.1 Ephydatia muelleri
GTGGACACTTGAATTGTACGCTAAGCACACCCGACGAATATTTTGCTCCCAACTGGACGGGTAAGAGTCCACCGTAGTGGCCAACATGCCCAAAAGTGTGCGGTTGAAGCGTTCCACAATCCCGTTGCACTGCGGATGATATGGAGTAGTGTGGGTCTTCTTAATCTCCAGCAGTTTGCACACTTCTTTCACCAGCTCAGATTCGAATTGTCTGCCCTGGTCACTATGTAATTGCTCCGGTGGTGAGAACCGACAAAACATTTCGTCCACTAATTTACGGGCCACTGTTGCTGCTTCCTGATTGGGTATTCCGTACGCCTCTGCCCATTTCGTGAAGTGATCCACTGCTACCAGCACGTATCTGCTCCCAGTCTCTGTCTCAGGTAGGGGCCCCAATAAATCCACGCAAACCATTTGCAGTGGATACCCTACCTGTAGCGTTTGCAAACCTGCTCTTCTTTTGGGGGCATGGGTCTTCCTGGAACAGCACACTGCACAACATGAGCACCACTCACTTACGTCATCTGCACAACTTGGCCAATAGAATCTCTCCTTCAGTAGATTCCTCATTTTCTCCTCTCCTAAATGCGCAGACAAAGCCCCTTCATGCAGGCTCCGCAGAATGTCCTGCCTCAGCTTAGCAGGCACAACGAGCTGCAACTTTCCCTCACCACCGCCTAGTACCCTCCTCCACAACACGCCATCCTTCAGATACAACGATGTATGTTGCTGCCATAGTAAGCGGCTCTCACGGCTCCATGGTTTGACTTCATCTGCTGACAGCATCAGTTTGGACTCCAGAGCTTGATACACTGGCCGAATAGAACAGTCATCTAACTGTTGCTGACGTATCCATTGAGGAGTACAGGAAGTGCAAGGTAATGACGTCACGCTTCCTTCAATGACATCTCCTTTGGTGTTGTTTCATGACTTTCTCTACCGCACTGGCGACAGGGGACACGTGATAGGGCATCTGCATTACCGTGCTTGGTGCCAATGCCAATATCACTGGCATCAGTGTCGAGAACAAACCTCCGGCTATAGTCTGGGTAGGAGAGCACAGGGGGAGAACTCAAACATGCACGTAACACATCAAAGGCATGCTGACACTCGAGTCCACTTAAAGTCAGTATTCTTCTCCGTGAGACGATGTAATGGCTTCGCGATGGCAGCAAAATTCTTGACGAATTTCCGATAGTAGTTAGCCAGACCCAAAAATTGTTGCATTTCGCGCTTCGACTGGGGAGGTGGCCATCCTGCTACAACAGCTGTTTTACTCGGGTCCGCGGCAACGCCTTCTTCTGATACAATATGCCCTAAAAACGTAACGCTCTTCTGACACCACTTACATTTCGATGGTTTTAACTTCAGTCCTGCCTGCCTGAGTCTTTGGAGTACACCTGCGAGATTACGCAAGTGCTCGCTGAACGAGGTTCCCACAATGATAATGTCATCCAGATACACGAGGCAACTGGACCACTTCAGTCCACCAAGAACTCTGTCCATCAGGCGTTGAAACGTAGCGGGAGCGTTACACAACCCGAAGGGCATCACTCGAAACTGGAAAAGGCCTTCTGGTGTGGTGAATGCTGTCTTGGGCTGGTCTTCCTCTGCTACCACTTGCCAGTATCCGCTAGCCAGATCCAGCGTAGTAAACAGTCTCGACCCTGCTAATGTATCAAGTGTGTCATCCACCCGAGGTAGAGGATATGCATTTTCCTTGTTACACTATTGACCTTTCTGTAATCCACGCAAAACCTAACTGATCCGTCTTTTTTCTTTACAAGAACCACAGGAGATGACCATGGACTATCTGACTGCTGGATAGCGCCTTGCTCAAGCATGTCCTTTACCAGATTTGCCATTTCTTCTCTACGAGACTGAGGGATTCGTCGAGGCAAAAGATGGACAGGAGGAGTGTTGCCAGTGTCAATGCGATGCTTCAGAATGTTAGTGCGACCAATCTGGCCGCTGTTAAACGCAAACACGTCTGCATATTCCATTAAGAGGTGAAACAGGAGTTCCTTCTCACCATCGTTAAGGTGATCTCCCACCTTGCAGACCATGCTCCATAGTGCCTCCTGATCTCCTTGGGACAGTGGGATATGTTCAGTTACAGCCGAGATGTTCTGGGTAGTACAGTCTTCATGCAGCTGACTCATGCTGGCAACCTTCATTCCTTTTTTAAGAACAACAGAATTGTTTGCGGAATTAAGCAGACGTATTGGAACAAGACTGGAGCTGTTTGTACACACCAAGGATCGAGCCACCATTACTCCTGTTCGGCATGAAGTGTCAGTTTCCACCATCCAGGTACCAATACCAGGGCTTGCTTGTTTCACCATGACTTCCATTTCACTGGATGGCGGGACCACAATTTTTTCCAGGGTTACCAGTCCAATGGCAGGGCACTCGATGGGGGCTTCGACCTTTACTGGCATAACGTGATGGACCTGGACTGAAAGCTTATTTTGAGGAAAGGTTAGAATTTTGGCACCACAGTCAATGCAACACTTGTGATTTTCTAGAAAATCCAGCCCCAAGATAGCTCCTACTGTAATATCTCCAGTCACAATTAGTGTTGCACCAAACTTCTTATTCCCAAAGACAATATCAAAAGAGCCAAACCCTTTCGTAGACAATGGGGACCCGTTAACACCCACCAGTCTGTTGCCAATCCATTGTTGCAATTCTGCCACATGTCCAGCACGGGCTATCTGGTTCCAGACACAGTTGTTGATCAAAGACACTGCGGCACCTGTATCAATAACAAATGTAACGGGAACGGAACAAACCACGCCTTCAACACAATAACTACTACAAGGGGAGGATAATACAGAAACAATGAGGTCGTTCTGGGCCATTATTGGTTGTCCCTCTGGCAGTTGGCCCCTGCCGCCGAGGGTCTGTAGTTTCCCTGTTGCTGGGTTGAATCACGGCTTCTGCAGAGGCGAGCAATATGGCCTCTTTTCCCGCAGTTCCAGCAGCGTGGCTTGCGGGGCTCCCTTTGTTCCTCCCGCTCCGTGATAGCCTCACTGTTCTTTAGTCTCAGCTCCAGACGCTGCAGTCTTTCATTTATGGACTGTAGTGTGAAGGCTAGAACTCCACTGCATTCTTGTTCCTCCGCTACTGTCGTCGATGCACTCGCATTGGGTAACTCCGCGTCTACCTGCGAAAAATTAACTCGAGCTGGCTTACCATGGCTACCACCAATATATGACTCTAATTCTATTGTCAGGGAAACTGCCTCGTCCAAGCTTTTCGGGCGTCCCTGCCGAACTCCAAATGCAACCTGTGGTTTGTCAAGCTCGCCGAGGAACTGGTTCAGAGCCAAACGCTCACGCGCTGCCTCCTCGAGGTCAGGTACGCTTTGTCAGCGAGCCCCTTCAAAATGTCAGCATAGGTAGCCCCAGTCCTCTTCTTTGCGTCTGTTTCTCGAATGTAACTCCGCGGACGTACACCTCACGCCTGCTGTCGGGGTTAAAAACGTTTAGCCAGAGCCTTCATACACTCACCATAATCGTTTCTAACAGCCTCAGAACACCGCGAAAAGGCAGCCAGTGCTTTTCCTGTCAACCGAACGCGTAACCACTTCAACTTTTCGTCCGCACTCTCCCATTTGTTAACAACAGCGACGTGCTTGAAGTGAGTTTCCCATTCTGGCCAGCTCGTCTCTTCTCGCCGTCGAAGGGGTCCGGCAGAAGCACAGGTCGTTGTGCCATAGCCAGTGCCAGAGGAGACAGGTCAGAGGTCAATGCCGACTACGCCAATGTAAGAGCAATAGTCTCACAGGTATCAGAACTGATCATATCCACAAAAATATACATTATATATCAAGGGTGTGCGCGGGATCTTCCGCGCATGCGTTAATTATCTTACACATGTATAGTGGGTTTGCTCATGCATGCCTTCTGGTATACTCTATAGACAGTACTAGTAATAATGAAATTGCAGCACCTCAAGAGCATGCAGTTTGTCAGTACTTTGTAGCAGCAGTAGTCATAACTCCCAACATATTGACTTGGGATGGACAATGCGACCATAGATATAACTTGCTATGCTGGCACCCACCAATGTCGTCTCCATGCGGTGGAGGTGTATCCGAACTTGCCACCTCAAGGAAAGGGTACCGCTTCGATTGTTCTAATTAATTTATTCCAAGCACAGTGTAATGACAGCCTCACTGGCAGCAAAAGGTGATTCACATCAGCATACACGCATATTTATATCTCATTAATTTTAGCGCATGCGTATAAGTTACACAATTAATAGTCTGTCAGCGTCTCATTACATCATCCCCCTCTTCGTAAGACTTAGAAATAGGGAGATCTTCCATAGTAGCTTGGAGGTCTTCGCTCTCTCGTTGGGTACCTTGGTTCTGGCTGGCCATGGCCTTCTCCTGCATCAGGGTCCGAGGGTACCGGTAAATTGTCGGTTTCAATCTGTTGTTCTCTCGGCGCTACGTCCCTCTGCGCAGGCTCAGCATTTTCTGGTTCACTCTCCGCGCCATCGTCATCCATTAATTGCAACTGATTTCCAGGAACCTGTTCTTTGGGGAGAACGTCGGAAACTCCAGGTTCTGTCTGGCTCCGAACTTCCAGGTTAGAATCATCCAATCGAGTATTTTCTGAGCACGGCTTCAATCGGTCAAAATGCACGACTTTCCGATTCTTCCGAGCTCTTCTTGTGTCTTGTATCCTGTACACCACCGATGATAACTTCTTTATGATTCTAAACGGTCCACTCCATGGACAGTGCAATTTCTTTGCCATTCCTCGACCCACAACCGGGTTGTGCAGCCACACCAAATCACCAATCTCAAACGCTTTCCCGTGGACTTTCAAATCGTAGACCTCCTTCTGTCTCTCAACGGTAGTGCCAAGGTGCTCTCTGACTCTAGAGTAGGCATCTTCCAAACTCTTTTCAGATTCTTTGCATACTCGTGGACTGGCTGAGGTTCAGTTGGAGTAGAGCCATAGATGATGTCAAGTGGGAGCTTAGCTTGTCGCCCAAACATCAGGAAAAACGGAGTAAAAACCGGTTGAGGGGTGAACAGATGTATTATAAGCCATGCACACTTTCTTGAAACATTTATCCCACTCTACGGATAGTTCGTGCACTGTTGTCGCCAACATGCTAATCAATGTGCGATTGAATCGCTCTACTAGGCCGTCTGACTGGGGATGATACGGTGTTGTACGAGTTTTGTTGACATGAAGCAGCTTACAGATATCCTGCACGAGGTTAGATTCAAATTGCCGACCCTGATCCGAATGAATCTGTTAGGGTATGGAAAATCGGCAAAATAATTCATCCACCAGTTTTGTTGCGACGGTTACAGCTTCTTGGTTCGGAATGCCGTAGGCTTCTACCCATCTAGAAAAATAGTCGGAGGCCACCAATACATAAGTATTTCCACTCTCACCCGATGGAAATGGTCCGACAATGTCCACTGCCACTATCTGCATGGGGTACCCGGCTAACATGCTCTGAAGAGGTGCTCTCCGTGTATGGGTTGGATTCTTTCGTGCTGCACAATGAGAACATGTTTTGCACCACATACGCACATCACTAGCGTGCCCCGGCCAATAGAACCGTTCCCGCAATCGGCTCAACGTTTTAGCTTCACCCAAATGGCCTCCAGCGATAACCCTAACCCTAACCCTAACTCGATTCCGTCCACTTCTGTGGATCACTTCGAAATCGAACTCCTGGAGTGACTCCAACCAACGCGCTGTTTGACCTTCGGGCTCCTTGAAATTATAAAGCCACTGCAATGAGCTATGGTCTGTCCTTACGACAAAATGTCGGCCTAGGAGAAATGTTTAACGAATGTTACCACTGCAAGTAGCTCTTTTCTTGTGACGCTGTATTGTCTTTCAGCTTTGCTGAGTACCCGACTAGCGTAAGCCACCACTCGCTCCTGTCCGTCATGTAGTTGTGACAACACAGCACCAACTCCAGATTGACTGGCATCTGTGTCAAGAATGAACATTTTGGTAAAATCTGGAAATGCCAGAATAGGTGCCGACACTAGACGTGACTTCAACTTCAAAAAACGCTGCTTCGCACTCTGTAGTCCAGATGAACTCGCGTCCCCTTTCCGTAAGGCGGTACAACGGTTTTGCAGTGGCCGCGAAGTTACTGACAAACTTCCTATAGTACCCAACTAACCCCAAGAACCTCTGGACTTCCTGAACCGTTCGAGGTACAGCCCATTTCCGTACCGCGTCGATCTTGCCTGGATCTGTGGCTACACCATCCCTCGTGATCCTATGTCCCAGGTAAGGATCTCCTTCTGAAAAAGATGACACTTAGACGGTTTTAACCGCAGTCCCGCCCTCTTAATTCTATCCAATACTAACTGCAAATTGTTAAGTGGTTTTGAACTGTTTTTCCCACTATAACAATGTCATCAATATACACGAGGCAACTACTCCACTGGATACCGGAAAGAACTAGATCCATTAGCCGTTGGAAAGTCGCAGGCGCGTTGCATAATCCAAATGGCATCACTTTAAATTCGTACAAACCTTCATGAGTAGAGAAAGCAGTCTTGGCCCTATCCTCCTCACTCATTTCGACTTGCCAGTAACCCCATAGAAGATCCAACGTGGAAAACCACTGGGAGCCACTCAAGGCTTCTATGGTGTCGTCTATCCTGGGAAGGGGATAGGCATCCTTACGTGTGATCGTGTTTATCTTGCGATAATCCACGCAAAATCGGTAGGAACCATCCTTCTTCTGGACTATGACAACCGGTGACGCCCAGGGGCTTGATGACGGTTGAATAACATCTTTCTTCAACATGTCTTGAATCAACTGCCTCACGTGCTCCCTCTTTGAAGGAGGGGCACGCCTACATGACTGTTTGATAGGTGGATTATCACCAGTAACAATGGAATGCTTGACCACCCTAGTCCGCCCTAACCCATCTTCTGCATCCGCAAAACATCAGCATATGCTAACAGTAAGTGAAAAGTTGGGATTTTTCCTCCACTGTCAAACCCACCCCACATTGCTCTGCCATCTCATGCAATACGTCCTGCTTGTGCATTGGTACCTCGGGTATTTCTTCAGCGGCAGTTTCGGTGAGTTGAATTGGAGCCAACATCCATTCATCCATCTTTTCTAACTTGGCAATCTTTGTTCCTTTGTGCACGACCACCTCTGTTGACAATGGGTTAACCATCCGGATAGGCACAGAACACAATGCATCTTCTTGTAGCGGAGATACAACTGCTGCTGCCACCAGTACTGACAGATTGGGATGTTCTAGACCCTCCAACAGCCATATCCCCCCATCACCCTCACCTAGCTCTGTGTTTGCCAAGGTTTCCACCTCACTGAAGGGTGGAATTGTCACTGTTTCCAGTAGAGACACATTGACACGTCCAATCTGACAGTGTTTTCTATTAGCTGTCTGCTTGGATAGTGGTACCTGGACTCCTTTGAACTGCAAGACCTTCTCAGATAAATCAACAACACAGCTATATCTTTCTAAGAAGTCCAGACCCATGAGTGACTCCACCTTCAACATCTCAACCACTACAAAGTCTATGCTCACCATTTGTCCTTGAAGTTGAATGTCCATTGTGTCACTCCATGAACTGGGACAGAACTCCCTTCAACACCAACCAATCGTCCTCCAGACCATTGTTCTAGAGTACAATTGCTAGTTCTGCTTAACATGTTCCACACGTCTTTTCCAAGGAGGCTCATGGCTGCCCCTGTATCGACCATCAACTGAATAGGCACACCTTGTACATATGCCGTTACGAAGTATGACAAAACAGGATTAACTGCTAAGCTACACAAATTATCCTCTAGTTGGACCCCTTGCTGTTTACCCTCATTCACCGGGTCCCGGTGCTGAGGGTTTCTCGTTTTCCTGCGTCATCCTTCTTGCACATCCTCGAGCAAAATGGCCCTCCTGCCCACATTTAAAACATACCACTGGCTTCGTTGGTTTGCAGTGTGTAGCTGTGGGTCCTCCTCTAGAAGATGTTGCCCTGCCCTTCCATTTGCTGTACTCATAAGTCATAACCTCGGTCGTCAGTCTCCAGTCGCTCCAACCGCGCCACTATAGCATCTAGCAAAGGAAGTACCTCCCGGTTAGCACATGCTGTGTCCACTTCTTGCCCACCGTCCATCTGCTCGTGTACCACAGACACCCCAGCTTCTTTCTTTTGGCCGTGCGACAGGTATGACTCCATTTCTAGCGTCGCCGCGACTGCCTCTTCCAGCGTCTTCGGTCTTCCCTGACGAACTGCGAATGCAACCTTAGTGTCGTCTAGCTCACCTAGATACCTGTCCAACGCCAACAGCGCCTTTGCTTCCTCTCCAAGAGTCGGGAACGCTTTGTCCGCCAGACAGTGCAGCGCGTCAGCGAAGTCACCCCACTGCTCTGCTCTCCGCCTGCGCCTAGAGTGGAATTCAGCCGCGTACAACTGCCGTTTGCTGTCCGGTTCGAAGCGCTTGTGGAGAGCTTCTTTCGCGGTGTCATAAGAGCCTCTCGCGTCTGCTGTCAACCGTTTCCATGCTACCTGAGCTTTACCTGTAAGGCGGACTGGTAGCCAGACTAGCTTCGCAGCATCATCCCAGCCGTTCACCAAGGCCGTCACCTCAAAATGGTCAACCCAGTCTGTCCAGCTGGTGTCGCCAGAGTACGCGTCCGGTGAATAAGGGGACGCTTTACTGACATTGGTCCAGTGAGCGCCGACTACGCCAATGTAATGACAGCCTCACTGGCAGCAAAAAGGTGATTCACATCAGCATTCACGCATATTTATATCTCATTAATTTTAGCTCATGCGTATAAGTATACACAATTAATAGTCTGTCAGCGTCTCATTACACACAGTATCAGGCGTATAAATGAATGAGATTTGTTCTGAATGATGGAGATGTGCATTACAAAAAGAAGAATTTACAATATGGTAAATACTTGTACAGAAACGAAAGACCATCGTATACAGATCTGTCTATATTTACATTTAATATTTTAAATGTACTATTGCAATTATAGTGTGCATCACATTGCTATTCTTTCATGGGAACAAAAGAACCTTAGCTAGAATTACAGAATGATTAATATAGTCAGTGTTACTAAAGATGCTCAAGAATTAGTAAGTTATTAATTTGTCACTGCCTTGATCAGTAGTAGTTATTTCTAAACTTCAGAGATTGCAGTTTTACTAATCGAAATGAATACATATCTCTATGTTTCAAAACATGATCTTTATCAATTGCATGTACATGCATGTGTGGTATATTGCTGTCCACAATCCTTAAGAAGAGCTCCAGAGATATTGCATGCTTTTTTGGCTCTACATGTATGGAATTGTTTGTACAAACTTGCTGAAAATAATCAGAAATAGAATGTACATGTTGCTATTGCTGATAATTTCAGCTAGTTTGTACAATTCCATACATGTAGAACCAAAAAGCTTTTTATGCTCTTCTTAAGGATTGCGAACAGCAGTATACAATATGTACATGCAATTGATAAAGATTATCTTTTGAAACTTAGAGATATGTATTCACTTCTATTTGTAAACTGTAATTTCAAAAGTTTAGAATCCCAAGAGTTACAAGTAAATAAAAACATTCTCTAGGAGAAAGTTGGTGGGATATAGGATTTGATGGCAATTGGTGGTGTAAAAAGCAAGGAAACAAGGTCTTATCATAAGTGAAAATGTAATAGTCCTATATTAAGCACATTTCTAGGGCATGTGTTGTGTCTGTGCTAAATATAGGACTATTACATTTTCCCTTCTGATAAGACCTTGTTTCCTTGCTTTTTACACCACCAATTGCCATCAAATCCTATATCCCACCAACTTTCTCCTAGAGAATGTTTTTATTTACTTGTTTCATTGATTTTTTTCTATGTACAACGGGTTGTGTGACGTCATGTGTGTGCCATTTGCTATGACATGTAGAACTCTGAACGAAGCTAAGCGATCCGATATCAGAACTAAAGTTTTAGTTAAAGGCGGGATGCGTGTTTGAATCATTCGTGAAATCTTTCCTTGCTGTACTTAGACCGACCATTATCATTAGCGCATTTGGCATAATTATTTAATAACATTAACATTAGTAGTTATACATATATATTGTCCGAATAATGGTTCACATTACGGTCTCGTCCTTCACCGCCTCTTCCACGTCGCCCTCTTCCTTCTCTTACATATCCTCGTCCTCTATCTCTCCCATCTCGTCCTCTTCCACCTCGTCCTCTATCTCCTCGTCCTCGTCGTCTGCCCTCTCGGCCTCGTACTGGATGTGGCGAAGGTGGTGTTGGATGTGGCGAAGGTGGAGCTGGACGTGCACGGGGAAGGTGGTGTTGGATGTGGCGAAGGTGGTGCTGGACGTGGGGAAGGTGGTATTGGATGTGGCGAAGGTGGTGCTGGACGTGGCGAAGGTGGTGCTGGACGTGGCGAAGGTGGTGCTGGACGTGGGGAAGGTGGTGTTGGATGTGGCGAAGGTGGTGCTGGATGTGGCAAAGGTGGTGCTGGACGTGGCGAAGGTGGTGTTGGACGTGGGGAAGGTGGTGCTGGACGTGGGGAAGGTGGTGCTGGACGTGGCGAAGGTGGTGCTGGACGTGGCGAAGGTGGTGCTGGACGTGGGGAAGGTGGTGCTGGATGTGGCGAAGGTGGTGCTGGACGTGGGGAAGGTGGTGTTGGATGTGGCGAAGGTGGTGCTGGACGTGGGGAAGGTGGTGTTGAATGTGGCGAAGGTGGTGCTGGATGTGGCGAAGGTGGTGCTGGATGTGGCAAAGGTGGTGCTGGATGTGGCGAAGGTGGTGCTGGATGTGGCGAAGGTGGTGCTGGATGTGGCGAAGGTGGTGCTGGATGTGGCGAAGGTGGTGCTGGACATGGCGAAGGTGGTGCTGGACATGGGGAAGGTGGTGCTGGACCGGGGTCCAGCACTGCCATCATCTTCGCCATCTCCCCATCACCACCGCCTTCTAAAATCCGCTCTATTTCCATTACTTCGTCTCTCGTGATGACGTGCTCCATATGCTGCAATGTGAGCATGTGCAGAACTGGTACACACCTTTTGTGCTAACCATGGGTGCGTCTTGCAAAAGGCATCATTTAACTGAACTAGTAAAGTGCTATTCTTAAGAATAGCCTTTTCGAGGCCACCCTTATACTCGCTTAGTACGATATCCTTTGGTTCGTACAGAGAGTAGCTACAGTGAAAAAGGAAGTGCGTACATGCAAACATTATGTATGTGCTAAACTATATACACCAAGGCTTGAAAGTTATACTCTTACATGCAACAGTTGCCCACTAAAATAGTTTCATGCCATGAAATCCTATGTAAACTGAAGCCATTCTGTTTCAATGCACAGATGATATCAGCAACCATGACATTTGCTACATTGTGTCACATTGCACTAGAAAGTTCAAACAATAACTGCATGCATCTCATAGGTCTGGAATGGAACTAAAGTCTCTTCCAACATTACATAACGACACTGACAAATGGCAACGCTGACGCAACGTTTCAGCTAATGTCATATGCAAACTAAGCTTAATATCTAAGGTAAGAGAAGGTTACTACATTTACATACCTTTGAATAACTTTGTCGGTAGTACTTTTTTCGATGGCCTCGTTGGTTTTGTACGGTACTACGCTTAGCCTTCCCGTACCGCACTCTCTTCGCCAAGCGAGCACATTCAGGACTCCCCCAATAACGTTTCCTTTAGCGGACCGTTTCTTTTCTGGGTCTGCTTTATAACGTTTGCGTTCAGCGGTCTGTTTCTTTTCTGGGTCTGCTTGATACCGCTCGCGTTCAGCGGTCTGTTTCTTTTCTGGCTCTGCTTGATAGCTTTCGCGTTTAGCTGATGACCGTTTCTTTTCTGGGTCTGCATGATACCGCTCGCGTTCAGCGTCTGTTTCATTTCTGGCTCTGCTTGATACCGCTCGCGTTCAGCGGTCCGTTTCTTTTCTTGGTCTGCTTTGTAGGATGCCCGTGCCGATTCTAAAACATCGTCTCGAACTTCAAGGTATTTCGCACGTCGTTTCGCTCGTTTCTTTTTCTGACGTGAAGGCATTTGAGGAAAACAACTTCACAGGTTTCACGCCAAAACGACGATTGAATCACCGACGTTGTTCACTTTATACATACACTGTACCGTGCATTTATTTTTTAGATATCTAATTATACGTCTTAAATAAGACGTATAATTAGATATACTTCTTACATAAGCCGTATAGTCGTATAGTCGATTGTTTACCAATATATATTTGATCCATAAAGGACCTCTTCCAGCCAATTCTGAAGCTATTGGTGAAAATTACATCGTTTAAAGTGTTCCTATCCTGAGTTGTGCATTGTCAAGAAGGAGAAGAAGAAGGAGACCCGCCCATTGTTCCGGAACTGGGTACGAGGACGGACAGTACCCCTTTGTTCTCTACAACCGCGCGGTTCTACGACATGAAACAAAAACGAATCTGCTCATTTTTTACTTATAGATCGATTGCTAAAACAAGCTAAACGATCCGATCATCGGGAGTCTTGTTACAGACGGGTCGCGTATTTTTAATTATATTCATAGCCGGGGTCAAACCCTATATGGAAGTTTCTAACGAAACTTCCGATACTGATCAAGGCAGTGAATTGAATAACAAACTTGATTCCGAATTAATGGAACTCTAACATCACCATATCACACTTGTTACTATTTTATTGTAGAACATTTAGCATGATGTATATTTCATTTTTGTTTTTTCAACAGGCAAATGTTTAGACAAAAGGTTCAATCAGACCTTGCAGAAGAGGCTAATACAATACGTTAAAGAGTAGTAGAGTGTTGGAATGACTACATGTACTTGGAGTTTGCATAAAATACATCAGAAATGAAACTTAAAAAGTCATGTGTGAGCATCGGGATGTTGTGCTAATCAATCACATTTTTTACCAACTCTGCAAGATAAGTAGCTAGATGATGATGAAGTTGAAGTAATAATGATTCTCAATAAGATATTTTGGAGAAGGTTAAGAACATTGCTGCTCCACAGACTAGACTAAATGAGCAGTATGATCGAAAGCATACTAATCCTACTGCTTTTAAACCTGGATTCATTGCTCTGTAAAAGGACTTTACGAGAAAGAAGCATGCAAAGGGGAAAGCAGGACTTCACATGGCTGTGTCGTTACAGAATATTAAAATTACTTGGCAGTGATCTTTGTAGAATTATGAGTGTTGATCATACACTGTACATGTAGTAGTAATGAGGATTCATTTGTACATCTTAAGCAATATCACACTCCTAAATGTGAGACTGCTGATGGTCACAGCAGAGGATGTAAGGCTGTGATTGTGAAAAATTAAAAAGAGGTAGTTGATGGTGATAGAACTGCATGCAAGGCTGTTGATTGGGACAGCAGTAGATATGAGGCTGCTGATGGTATATGTTCATGGTGCACATGAGGCAGCTAATGATGTCCTAAAAGAGAGTGATGTCATTAGTGATGATTATGGGTGCTAAAGAACTGATATTGTCAATATTTGAACTGAATTCACCACATGCAAGCATTCCATCTTTGGCAGTTGGTAATGAAGATAGGCTGAAGTGGATTTACATGTCCATGTACAGTGTACATGTATTACACTCCTGTAAAGAATAGAAACGGAATGATAGATGCCTAATACTCAGAATAAATCTAGTTTCGCAGTGGAAATCGAGACCATGATCGTAAGTCATCTACATCACAGTAACCTGCAAAAACAGGCAGAATAAATAAAATACTGGTTCCGTGCAATTGCACAAATCGTAATGTGGGATCAAGAAGACCACAATGAAATGTGGTTGATCATAGCAACATATATGGCAACTGATCTGCCTAAATTATCTGGTCTTGTTGGCAATTAATCAAAGGGGAAATACTTTAAGCATACAAGGATACAAAATCCTACAGTCTGCGCAACTGCATCACTACTTTGCAGCAATTTACATATTTGCTCGTTCATGACCAAACTGCCAATGCTATGGCTACAGTGTTCAGCAATAACATCACTGTCCAACAAGTTGAGCCATTTATACATCACCAATATAGCAATTTAGAAAATATTGAAATGTTTGTAATGTGTTGTTTTTCCAGGTATTTCAATCTACCAGCTTGATTGCAGACCCCTGTCTGTTAGTCCTCATTCATCAGCATTATTCAAGAGGCTTTACCCAATGGAGAAGTCGTGAAAGTGTACCATACAGTGCAAACTTGTGAATGCTTAATGCTATTTTGGGGGACCATCTATGGCACCATGGATGGTGCTAGATGGACATGCTGTCCGAAGGACTGATTGGGACAACCATTAGTGTGAGATGCAGTAGCAGTGTAATGTACCAAAAGGAAATTAGCAATCTCCCTACACACATACACAGACACACACACAAACATGCACAGACACAAACATACACAGACACACACATGCACACACACACATGCACACACACACATGCACACACACACATGCACACACACACACATGCACACACACACATGCACACACACATGCACACTGCACCACAGCATTTAGTATGCAGAGTTTTGCAGAGTCTGCATACCAACCATATGCAGATGAGTATCGTTGAAGTGTCCATATGACTTCAATGATACACATCTGCATATGGTTGATATGCAGACTCTGCACAACTCTGCATACTAAATGTTGTAGCGCAGAGATACATGCAGACACACACACACACACACACACACACACACACACACACGCACACACACACACACACACACACACACACACACCTATGTATTTTATGTGTCCTGCAGATACAATGAACACTCAGGTTCATGGCAGCACCAAACCAACTCCATAAGGGCTAGTATTTGCCCAATCTCCTAGGGCAATTTTTATTCCTGATGTCAGCTTTCAAGGACAGTTTGATGAAGGTGTTTTGTAGCCTTGTGACAGAGAAATTTATGAGGAAGTGAAGAAATACAAAGGAGAGGATGATGAAGAGGAAAAAGAAAATGATAATGATGAGGAAAATGAAAAGGTTGGTGGAGAGGAAATAGAAGAGGATGATGAGGTTGATCCATAGGCAAGAAAGGGGATGATGAGGAAAATGAAGTGTTTAGTGCAACGGAAAAAGAAAAGGACGATGTGAAAAATGAAAAGATTGGTGCAAAGGAAAAAGAAGGTGATGATGTAGACAAAAAAGAGCTATGTGCAAAGAAAAAATGAGGTGATGATGTGGAAAAAATAGAAGCTAGGAAAAAGAAAAGGATGTAATTACATGTTTTAACCTAAATAATGCTTTCTGGTTCCATTGTATGTAGGTCAGTGGCGTATCTGGGGGGGGGGGGGGGGGGGGGGGGTGCTCCGGGTGTTAGAGCACCCCCCTCTGTCAAAATTGTAACTGTTTATTATTAACGATAACGTGTGCCAAACAAAGGTATCGGACCTGAAGCGGACTGGCCCCCCCCCCCCCCCCCCCCCCCCCCCCACTTTTCGTATATCGGCCTGAAGTGGACTTCCCCCCCCCCCCCCCCACACACTTTTCGTATATCGGACCTGAAGTGGACTGCCCCCCCCCCCCCCCCCACACACACACACACACACTTTTCGTGTATCGGCCTGAAGTGGACTGCCCCCCCCCCCCCCCCCCACTTTTCGTATGGGGCCTGACCTTCCCTCGCTGAAATCCTATGTACGCCACTGTAGATGGCTATATTTAAGTTGAATTCGGGGGGTCATGGCTACCACTGAGATGCACTGGTCTGTTCACCAGGGCACAGTAAAAGAAAATCCAAAGAGGATGATGCCTTAGGCACAAATGTGAAGTGCTTTGTCTAAGAAATTTTGTTAATGTCAGAATTCGTTGCATTCAGGGCATCCACTGACCCAAATAGACTGCCTTGCATAATTGTACAAGAGTTGGAATGACTTGTGCCGTGAAAGTCAGGAGTGCTGAACAAATCTTATTCTGCTTGGAGGGACCTTGAATTGTTTGATGGGAACTTCTGTTTATCAGTGAAAGAAGAATGGGAAATTTCTGCTGTGTGGGTTGCTTTGAGAGGCTTTGAAAGAAAGTACACCGTGGAGTGCAAAAAAAATAGGTGCAAGAGCACAGTAGGCTGCAGAACTCAACAGTACCTTGTAATACTAAAAAAATTGAATGCACCTCATACTGCCTTTAAGGGGATAATTGCAAGAATGTACTCCCACTGCATTGTCTATGTCTTTCTTCACTTCTTCAGAAATGTCTCTGTCACAAGGCTTCAAATCGCTTTCATGTGAATAAAAAAATGAGACATAACAGGGTCAAGTACTGCTCTTGAAAAAGAACAGAACTTACTGCTCTACTCCTTGTCACCCAGGACATTCTTGCACTAATTGTGATAAAACAGAAGCCTTGTGTGCAATGGATGTGAAAAGGATGTAGATGTGGAACACACCTGGGTTACATGCTGCGATGTTAAACTGAGACTTTACCATAGTGCTATACTACCTCTCCAACAAGCTGGCTGGACAGTGCTATACTTCAGCCATACAACACACACTGTAGACTTTGAGCACTGAAAATCTTTCGTTTGGAGAGGGTAATGTGAATGCTGAGGGAAGTGACTCAAGTTGCCCATTCTGAGGCAGTTTAGCAGATGAGGTCGCATTTCGCTTTGAATCAATCCAGTGTGGTCCAGTGCATATATATCTCATTGGTAAATACAACTGCAACAACCCATGGTTGAAGTTATCCCGAGTCTCTTTGCATCTCAAAATGTGTGACTTCAATGTCTCAATAATGGAGCATGCATGTGGCAAGTAGTTCCTTAGTGTATCATATGAAAGGAACTCATAGATTGTCAACAATATCTAATTGTCTGTTTTATGTAAAGAAGTTAGTTTATGTTTAAAATTTGTTTTAAAACGCCTGCCCAAATTATATAATGTGCATGGGAAATATTTCCTTTCTTTCATCATATGCGCTTTTGTTTATTAGCAAGGCAGGACTAAGTATATTGTTGTTGGGCAAGTATCCCCCAAGTAATAGAAGAACAGAAGCCTAAACGCTTTCCTTGTGACATGGCTAACACATGGAACTGCGCAGGGATAGGTGATGGTACAAACTACATGTACATGGGTCTATAGTTCTAAAAGTATAGTTCCTTCTCCTGCCCTTGATTCAGATTATACATAAGATCGACCGGAATGGTCGCTTGACGACCGAACATCAGAAAGAACGGTCTGTACCCTGTATTGGAGTGAACGCTTGGCAATGTATTGTATGCGAAACACAGCTTACGGATAATCATACGTATCTCCCAATCAGACGGGTGATCCCCAACAGCAGTAGCTAGCATGTCAAGTAGGGTGCGATTAAATCGCTCCTCCATCCCGTTCCCCTGAGGTCTGTAGGGGATGATGTGGGTCTTTTTAACACCGCGTCCGCGAGTTAAGTGGTTCAATTTAGGCCGTTTTGGGGGGAAGTAAAAAAACTAAAAGGTCCGCTGATGAGTATTTATCTTTTCAAATACAGAAATGTGGAAGTACAACTCTTGAGACAACAATGGATGCATTTCGTGAGAGATCATTCAACTTGCTCGATGCTACAAATGTGGCGATATAAAAGTGGTCCATGTCGATGAAACCATATTTCATCATAATAGAAAAACGGCAATAATCACATTGTATAAGCCAAGTTGAAATTTTAAACATTTCAATGCTTTTTCAATCATATGCAATGTATTTTATTTACTGTGTGCATGTGTTGTATCGTGTCTATAGAACGCTATACATTTCCGCATGCGGTTTAACTTTGTTGCTTTGCACGCTGCTTTGCGAGTCTGCATGCACACATAATTTTTATTTTCAGGGAAACCAAGAGCTGCATTGATATAGATTACTTATGCATGCTTATGAATTTACAGTAAAGAAGGGAAGGGGTGTAAAATGATAAAATGATAAGCGTAGTACAGAACTAGTTTATTTAAAGTGCGTGCATCAAAACTGTGATAGTTGCAGCTGTTATAAATTATAATGCGAACATCGTGTAAAAGGCAACTCTACTTATTTTACAACTAGTACCTGTGATTCTATTGTTAGCGGATCTTTCCGGTTTTTAGTTTCCCCTCAATTCTGACCCACTTTACTCGCGGACGCGGTGTTAATTTGCAGCAAGTTACTGACTTCCTTTAGAAGAACGGATTCAAACTGCCTGCCTTGGTCAGAATGGACCTGTTCAGGGGGAGAGAAACGACATAACATCTCATCAACCAGTTTTACCGCTACAGTTACTGCTTCTTGCTTTGGAATGCCATAAGCCTCTACCCATTTAGTGAAACAGTCCGCTTCTACTAGGACGTACTTGCTTCCTTTTTCTGTTTCAGGTAGGGGACCCATTATGTCAACACAAACAATTTGCATAGGATAGCCTGCTCTAAGGGTCTGGAGATTTGCTCTTCGTTTTGGAGCAGACAATTTCCTTGTTGAGCATCTAATACATCCTTTGCACCATTCTCCCACTGTCTCACTGCACCCTGGCCAATAAAAGCGTTCCTTAAGTTTTCCCAGCATTTTCCCCCTCTCCAAGGTGTCCTCCTACCGCTCCTTCATTTAGATATTCTTCAATACTTCATCATGAAGCAAATAAAGCAAGATCAATTGAAATGCACTCTGATGCTCTAAATCCTTTCTCCACAACAAACCATTTCTCAGACAAAGACAATCCCATCGTTGCAAACGCCATTTACCCTCCCTCCCTAATACACTTAACTCATCGGGAGAAGGCTGCCTTCCATCTCGAACGGTATTGTAAACTGGCCCAATGATTGGGTCCTGTGACTGTAGGTGTCGCATTTCTTCTGTACTGCAGGTCTGGAAGTACATGTCTGTAACAGCGCCTGTTACAGCAGCTTCGGCTCTACCATTGTGAAAATGGCTGCTACGGCCACATTGCTTACAAGGACCTCGGGAAAGGGCATCTGCATTGGAGTGTTGAGAGCCTCGTCTGTGGATCACTGTGAAGTCATATTCCTCCAATCTCTCGAGCCATCGAGCCAACTGTCCTTCAGGTTATTTAAAATTTCTTACCCAAACGAGCGATCCATGGTCTGTTCTCAACGTAAACTGTCGGCCCAGAAGGTATTGTCGAAAATGTTGCACGAACTCCACGATATATAGCCAATAGCTTCCTCCGAGTGACGCAGTAACGTTGTTCCTTTCTACCGAGGGAACGGCTTGCATAAGCAATTACACATTCCGAACCATCATTACTAATTTGTGACAACACTGCCCCAATCCCATAGTTGCTGGCGTCAGTATCCAGGATAAACCGCTTCGACAGGGTTTCCTGGTCAACGGATGAAACTCCCTCGATTTTTCGTTTCCCTGGAGCTGAAACAGTCGATATGCAGTCCTGTTCGATAATCTCCATCTTGGCGAGCTCCACCCCTTTTTTCAGGGGTAGACTGCAGTGGCGAGGATTAATAACACGAATGGGAATTAGCCCATCCTTAGGGCATACAACAGCTCTGGCTACTATGACCCCGTGAAATGATGCTGAATTATTCTCTATACCATCCACCTGCAGCCTTAACCATCAACTCCATTTCACTTTCGGGAGGAACCAGTAATTTCTGCATTGTAACCAATCCAACAGACTCCATGTTTTTGGTGGTGTTCTTATCTGCAGCAGCACGAACGCCATGCAACCCTACAGACAAGTTAACAGCATAAGTTCTTATTCCGCATATATAGGATCCCAGCTGTACATCAAGTGGGGAACAGCGAATGCCTGTGGGACGAAGTAAATTTGTACGCTGGACATATCGTCGCCAGCAACAACCTCAAGGATGTCGAAGGAGATTACATCTGCATGCCTTCCCAACGAACGCAAACCGTACCCAACGCGCATAGAAAACGCTATAGGTTGAATCTGAAGAACGTCAACGATGCTATTGAAATGAATATTCCCAGCAAGCCTGCGTGGTTAGGGATCGATCCATTATCTTCACCTTCACTGGCACAACCACTTGTCCCCCCAAATGGGCTGTGGAGTACGTGGGACTCTTGGCGGCAAACCCAGAGAATCCGGGAGAGAACATCTGTGTCGACACGGCGACCAGTAAAGGGCTCCTGACTTACCCATCTAAGGATCTGACTGTGATTGCTACGGGATCCTACAGTGCGTACGACGCGTACAAGCAGCAGGATGCTGTGTCTTGCGTTGTGTGCTCTATTTAAGCATAACTGCGCGAATGAACGTTCACAAATCCTATAGGTCATCCTGAAGGGCTCTAATTGCTGCACTGTACATTGAAGAAAGATAATGCACAAATATATATCAATGACATTGTCAAACTGATGGTCATCTATGATTAGTATCGCCGAGGGGAAAGGAGGCGGGTAGGGGGGCAAAGTGACCCGTTGCCCGGGGCCAAACATTAAGGTGCTAGCATGGCTTGCAATACGTAAGGGGTTTAATACATAAAGCACATGCATTAATGGATTACAGCTGGCCATGAGTGAATAAAGAGGCTTCATCTAAAATTGAGTTAATAAACATGATCCACTTTAGTTACCGAATTCTATTGCATAACATAATGTATTTGTAGCCTTGACGCATTGGTAAAAATAACTACCAACACCATTTAGGACGACTTGTGACAGCATTTGATTCGCACTCTAGTGTAACTCATAAAACGTGCAAAACTAAATTATGAGTCTGCCATGAATAGGCTGTAAAATATTTCATAAGAAAGTACTTAATTACGTCAATGGACCCTTTTCCTCTGTCATGCGACCGATCCGCAATCTGCAATGTCACACAATATACACGTCGCCATGTTGGTCCACAGCTTTTAAAGAAAACAGTACGACACCATTACATTGATCTGGGGACACATAGGATAAAAGCGCACAGGGAGAGAGATACATGTATAATCCTAAGGGCGGACATAACATCATAGGATATACATTGTCCGGGGGGGGGGGGGGGGGACCCCTGGTCCTTGGACTGGGTGTCCGAAGGAGCGTCGGGTCGCATAATGTACAATGTCCGGTGTCAGAGGATTGACATTGGGTGACAGTGATCCCTTTTCGCGAAAACGATCCGTACTTATTTTATATAAACTGTTTTTATCCTCAAACTTTTACCAAGCAGATTTAGGGTTGGGAGTGGGTTCCAAACTGCAAACTCATATTCAGTGAGCGAACCAAGGTTGTACCTGTAATTCCTAAGTTGTAAGTTGATCAACCATTGTAGTATTAAACCATTCACGCGTGTTTTAAACTATTTTTTATTAACCGTTCTTAAACTAAAATCAAGAAAAAAATAATTTCTACCCCGCATAAGATTTAAAGCAATGTTATGCATCAGGACTACACTGCCAAGCCTTACCATTCTGCGCTTTTCACTCTTTTCCATTCCATTTGGATAGGTCTTCTCCATCAAAAATCTATAAAATTATGTCATCAAAATATTCCAACATTTGGACAATTCCGTCAGCGTAACCTCGTTGCACATGTGGCTGTAGCTAAGAAGCATGTTACGAAAGTTTAGGTCCGCCAAAAATTTTTGTACTAGGAACAAATTAAAAAATTGGTCCGGGTGGGCCAATTTTGCCTGAAAATTTTGATCCGTGTCCGAAAAATTTAGTTCTACCCTTTGCTTGCGCCTGCGCGTTCTCTACACGTGTCGAATCAAGGCGTTGTAAAGTCTTCAGAAAGCTGCTAGGATTAAAGGATCTTCGGATGTTGAGGGTGATCTTGTTGGCGTAGTGTTCGAGTATCTTCTCAGTGGCAAATACTGCGATGGAGCGTCAAAGGAAAGAAAGCGGACGATACGGAAAAAAAGCTTTGAAGTATTCAGTGTCGAGTAGAGGAGAGCTATTCTACAGGCAAAAAAGGAAGGGCAAGGCAATTAACTTTTGCAGCGGTCTGTCGCGTAAAGCTATCAAACAAAAACGTAATGCATGTCTATGCCGGTATAGTTGTATCACTTGTATGTGAACTCACCATTCATAACTACTGTAAAGTAGTTTGTGTGATAGTTAGCCACTCTTGCCTCACTAGTCAGTATGTCTTTTTCCGAATTGCTTTGTATTAGGTTTTCACATTGTTTAACTAGTCACCTTTGTATTTCCCCTGCTGTGATTAGTTATCCAGAGTTTACTGTAACCAGTGCTAAGATGCGCTCCTTACTAATTGGCAATAAGTATATGCCATTCATATTACTTTTCTATAGGGAGAAATTTTACTTCGATACATTCAGAGTTCCAAGGAGCAACAGAAAATTGCTCTTTCCAGTCACATTGACCCCACATCTCAATGGGGGAAAGCGGAACTATTAAAGAGCGCTTTATGTGGCATGCATGGAATGGTTAATTGCTTTTTTAGAGCTGTGGCTCAAGAAATAACTGTACGTCAAGAGGATCATGCAGAACTTAGGGTACTTGTCACATCATACATGGCTCACAATCCTGCTCAGCTGTCTTATTACCTGACATCATCTGAAACAATGGGACAGTACTTGCGAACAACGAAGATGGATCAACAGAAAGTGAGGGCAACGGAAATTGAAATATATGGCACTGCCAATTTGCTTGGCACAACGAAGTTTGTGTATTGTCTTTCAGGCACCAGCTACAAATGGTTGAGATTTGCACCAAAAGAATGCCATGCATGATGACAACAGTCATGCACGAGAGTGCCTTTATCTATGCAACCTTTCTGAGCACTTTGAAACTGTGAAGCGTATGCAACATATTGACCATTCAGTTTTAATTAAACTTTATTGTGTGAAGATAAAAACCTTTAGTGTAAATCATTACAATAGAATGGGATGGGGGACCAAAATTTCTAGAGCGGACCATTATTTTCGAAAAAACTGGTCCGGGGGAACCAAAATTTTTCAACGAAAAAATTGGTCCCCAGGACCGAAATTACCGGGACCAAAATTCCAGTGACAAGCATGCATGTAGCTTCTCTCGAATAAAAGCTAAGTCGTAACCAGGAGTGGAGAATCTGTATCTGATCAGACGAGGGAAGGCAAAAAATTCTTGAGGCTTGCCATTGCTCTAACATAGGTGTTTATTTTATTCACCTTAATGTCTGGCCGCGGGCGACGGGTCACTTTGTCCCCCTACCCGCCTCCTTTCCCCTCGGCGATACTAATCATAGATGACCTTAAGTTTGACAATGGATTGATATATATTCACATATTAAAATTATATGCGTGCATTATCTTTCTTCAATATATAACTTGTTCATTGCAGCAATTAGAGCCCTGCAGGATGACCTATAGGATTTGTGAACGTTCATTCACGCAGTTTCGCTTAAATAGAGCACACAACGCAAGACACTGCATCCTGCTGCTTGTACGCGTCGTAAGCACTGTATGCTCCCGTACCAATCACAGCCAGATCCTTAGATGGGTAATTCACAAGCACATTACTGGTCGCCGTGTCGACACAGATGTTCTCTCCTGGATTCTCTGGGTTTGCCGCCAAGAGTCCCACGTACTCCACAGCCCATTTTGGGGGACAGGTGGTTGTGTCAGTGAAGGTGAAGATAATGGATCGATCCCTAACCACGCAGGCCGCGCAGGGAATATTCATTTCAATAGCATCGTTGACGTTCTTCAAATTCAACCTAGCATTCTGTATGCGCGTTGGGTACGATTTGCGTTCGTTGGGAAGGCAAATGTATTCTCCATCGACATCCTTGAGGTTGTTGCTGGCGACGATATGTCCAGCGTACAAATTGACTTCACCCCACAGGCATTCGCTGTTTCCCCACTTGATGTACAGCTGGGATCCTACATATGCAAATAAGAACTTATGCTTGCATAAACGTACATGTATTCTTATGTTTGCATAGTGTATACATGTACATTCTATCGCATACTGTACATATTGAGACATGGATACATACGTGATGTTCGCTACAGCTATAACTGCATGCATAAGGCACCAACTAGCCACGCAAGCACGAGTACCTTGTGGTCCAGGGGCTCCCGGGGGGCCAGCTTGGCCCTCTTCTCCCTTCTGGCCAGGCTCTCCATTAGCACCATTGGTACCAGGGAGGCCAGGAGTACCTGGTGCTCCAGGTTCTCCTTTCTCACCATTTCTGCCATCACGTCCTGTTGAAGTGTTCAATGTAAAGTGTACATTCCTCGTCAGCTTCTATTTATCTGCCTACCACGCTGTCCTGATGTTCCAGCATCTCCTTTGTCTCCTTTGCCTCCCTTTTCTCCATTCCTGCCGTCCTTTCCTGGCCTTCCAGGAGGACCCCTCACTCCTGGTTCTCCCTTGTCTCCCTTCTCTCCCTTATCTCCTTTCTCCCCCTTGTCCCCCTTGGCTCCAGGATATCCTTGGTCTCCTTTGTCTCCTTTATTACCCTTCTCTCCTGTGGGGATGGAAAGGATGTGTTGTATTGTTCACATCATTTACAATAGACCCTGTATGCATGTGCAGAGAGCCTCAGACGCATACCTCCGTTTCTTCCAGGTTGACCTGGGGCTCCAGGTAGCCCAGGATTGCCAGGTGCTCCCTGATCTCCTTTCTTCCCTGGTTCACCGGGATAGCCACGTTCTCCAGGCACGCCTGGTTCGCCAGGGGCACCGTTACCTCCTGGGGGCCCAGGGGGTCCACGGGGGCAATTTTGACATGAAGGATTTGGTGGATAGATGCATATTCCGTTTTCTCCCTTTTCGCCTTTGGAATGAAGGCATACATGTATGTAATTGATTCCGCATCTCGAGATCGTTCCTATAATTATTTATACACATACCTTTGGTTCCAGGGGGTCCTTGCACACCGGGGGCACCTGGGTATCCAGTATCACCTTTTTCTCCCTTATATCCCGAGGGTCCTGGAGGTCCCTGGCTGCCTGGTTGTCCATTAGCACCGGGGGAACCCGAAGCTCCGGTGTCTCCCTTTTCACCTGCAGACGCAAGGGATGGAATTTAGTCAAGGCTGCATGTCCAGGAGCAGGGAAGGTTAGCTGCACAATAAATGCTTACCAGGGTATCCGGGCGGTCCGGGAGGGCAATATCCTTTGCACTCAGACTCATACGGAGGCGTGTACACTACATTAGCGGCCGCAAGGTGCAGCACACAAATGGCCGCAGTGACGGTACTCAACATCATCTTCTCCGTTTCCGAAAAAGAGCTGCTTGTGCCGATGTGCTTCAAGCGACGAGTTTTTATAGATACCATGTGTGTAGGTTTCACTTTGCTGACGCTAAAATAAAAAAAAAGAAGCAAATTTATGTTAACGTGCTGGCGTTGAGTGCGAATGTGAAAGCCACAACTTCCTAATTAAATGTAGGGAGTCCAGAAAATGTCAATGTACCGAATCACGCGAGAGGTTAACTCTGATCGTGCAGTTGTGCTTCACACTTGCATTGTACATCATTAAAGGTTAGTTGTTCAACCCGTCCGGCGCAAGGAGATGACGTGTTAAGAATAGGAGTGCTAATTAAATGCTTGTTTACACTGCGTTGTCCTGTCTCTTTCAGAAACGCATATGAAGCACGCGCCCCTAAGCTACATGTACCTGATCTGTTGTAAAGTGTTGAAATGGGCTGCATACTAGTATTAAAGGTGGTGATGTGCATACATCACATTATGTGCATACATGTGCATTACTATTGGACTTCCAGCAGCAGATAGGAATCGTGCACATCCATTGTGCTGTTTGAATTTAACAGCAAGGCTTACGCCGTTTCTGATTGGCTTTCAACCCGCTCAGGAAAGTAAAGAGTCATCTGTATGTGTGAGCATCGAACATAATATTTTGGTTTATTGTGTCTGATACACGGGTGTGCACTGATTGCCAAGTAGTGCAAAATGTTAATAACAAGAATAGAATACTAGTAATTGCGTATACTATGCACAATTGTACCAATGCGCATGCTCGTTCAACTATACACGTGTGGTAGACTTGTTACAGAGGAAAGCTATCGGGCTTCTATTTTCTTATGGGTTGTGCTTATCCGACAACAATGCTCAGGGCACTACTGCCTTTTGTCAGCGCTAGTAGACGAAACTTAAGCCGCGCATTGACGAATGATACAGTTTGATGTCTAATGTCTGGGTGTCATCCCGGGAGTACATTTGTACATCTAGAAGTACAGACATTCAGAATTTAGGCCGCAGCTACATGTATGCTACAATATATGCTTACCAGGGATTCCCTAAAGAAATACGGTACTCCGGACCGAAAAATTGCCCGGACCGTATTTAGAATCGTTTCCACGAAAGGGACTTAGCGCATGCATACATTATAAACTTTCCAGTATGAGCAAGCCAATAGAAATGTAACGCTTGCGTTGAAATACATGTATACGGCTAATTACACATTCAGAGCCTTACAACTCTATGATAGCTACTCTGATACTAAGTGTGTATGAAGCCTTTATTAGAGACTTCTACTATATAGAAATATTTGAATTCTTGAAAAAACATGCATTATAGGTCTCTTTTCGCTGAAACGACCCTCATTTGTACGTTCAATGTAATTTTTTAACATCTATACAACAGGCAAAACAAACATTGATTCCATTGGCGAATTAAATGCATGCAGAGAAGCGTACAGGCTGTTCATCTCTCTAAAGTGTAAGCACAATTTAATAGAGAAAGTGTGGTGTATGTTTGTGCATGGTCACAAAACTTCGTTAAAATAATTAGACAATTTATTATTGGAAGACTAGCCATCAATCAACTTATCTCTCACTAGATGCAAAATTCAAATTAAGAAAGAAGACGTTTACATGTCAGGATTGACGTTTTGACACACTCTAGTTAAAGAAAACTATGAGACTCCCGACGACAATCTCATGTCCACGTATCTCCTTAAAATTTGCTGCAAATTGTCTCCTTCGTTAAAAAAAATGATCGAGCTTATATAGCTGAAAGAAGGAGAATTGTTCATATAGATGCAGTAATGCGTACTGACATGCATGCACATGCACCGTTTGTGAAGCATTCGAGTTGCACATTTCGAAACGCAATAGCTGCACGTTTCAGATATAAGGAAAGTGCTCATCAGGATTGCAGCATGATGTATGCACTTCAGCAAATGGCTAGTTAAAACATTCTATCAAAAGTGCTACCATCAGCCTGATAATGATTCTATTTTACAGGATAGTAAAAAATTAGGTGCACATTGTGGACAAAGACTATAAAATTCCATGCAGGACCCTTCTGCACACAACACAAACACCACTTTACTAAATGCTTTTGAACTCAGTGGATCATACGCATTGTTGATGACCAGCTCAGACATCATGGGTGTCTCAATATACATATACCATTTCTCAATTGCACGCTAACGTAACCACTATACATAGTAGTCCACAAGCTATTGGGTCATAGATCATTAGACAATTTAACCCAATTCTACATATACATATCTTTATCCAGTGCTAGGTATCAACTATACAAATTGTAATAATAAATAAATGGGATCGTTTCTGCGAAAAGGGACCTAGCGCATGCATTACAATTTTTCTAGTACACGCGATTCTCAGTGCGTAAGAATCACTGTGTAGTTGACATTTAAGACTTGAGAACTGAAACATGCACTAGGTACCTTAGTGTTCTTAGATCACGTTACTTGCTTTGTTTATAGTTCATGTATAGTACCATACTAATGGAGGTAACATTCATCAACTCCGAAAGTTAGCACCTACAAACCATATCGTTACGTGAGAGTAGAAATTTAACCACAAAACCACTCTAGGGAACAGTGCTTAGCGTATGATGAGGACAATATGCTTTTCAATAAACTAGAAAACGTTAAAATGTCCCATGTCAGAAAAATAAAAAATGATCAAGCTTACTGAACTGAAGGAGCAATTGTACATTTGAATGCACTAAGGGAGTACATATACTTTGTCATGTACTTGCACGGTTTGTGTAGTATTGGAATCGCACATTCGAAAGCACGACGTTTCAGATATGAGGAATTTAATACAATCTATTCCACACATCATCAATATATCAGCATGCATGAATTAATACTTCAGCAAATGGCTAGTTATGACATTCTATCAACTTGAATGGTACCACTGAAATACACCTGAGCTAACGATAATTTACTAGATAACGAACAATAGTTGTGATTTAAATACATTGTGGATAAGGTAGCATCCCCCTGCAGACAACACAATTACCATTTGGCTGAATGCCATTTTCATTGTCCTCAGCTGATAGTACTCACTGCTGTTGGCCTCAGACTGGGTGTACTCATATTCACAGTGCGTAAGGATCACTGTATTGAGGACATTTCAGACTACTTTATCAAAACAGTTGAAATCTTGAAAAGAACATGGTGCACGGTCCCTTTTCGCGGAAGCGATTCCTCAGCTGTGCTAGATTTGACCATGCCCACTCATCTCTACGCGGTAACGTAATATCGTATAGTGCTCCTAGATCAAGTTATAGATGCTTTGTTGTATTTTGAATGTACATTGGATGTAGTACCGTATTAATGGGGAATGTTATATGTATCAACTCCGAAAGTTTACACTCACAAACCAATATCCGTTGCATGCGCGCGAGGGTAGAAATTTAACGACAAACCAAGGCAGATACTCCAGGGAACAGTGCTCAGAAAATAGTACAGTGCAATGACAGCACTACAAGAAGACATATATTAAAGTGGTTGAGACCATGTTGCTGGCAAAGGGTATACGCCCACGTACAACAACAGCCACAACCACGTACAATATGCATGTATAACGTCAAAAGCCAGCAGCTTCTAAAAAACTTCTATGCAATGTCTTCCATCAGAATAGATGAAATGCTTTACAATAAACATAAATATATATTAAATGTCCCATGTCTTTTGCAGTGGCGACTAGCTGGGGGTGGGGGGGGGGAAGGGAAAAGAAACCGAGGCCTGGGTTCCAACTCTAGTTCAGCGCAGCAGCTGCTACGGAAAACTAGGCTGAATCTCGGACCGAGGCTTACCCCCCCCCCCCCCCCCTCCCTTTATTTCTACGCCGGTTGGCTATATGGGACGAGGCAGAGACGTCCAGCGGTCGTTGCCACAACTGCGTCGGTGGGCTACAAAAGGAAACTACTCCAACGGTTGCGACTGTCACAGCAGAAGCTACTTCCGTGCCAGTTACACCGTAATGGTTAGCAACTTTGGGCGCGCTAGAACAGAAGCCGCGTCACTGACGTGTTAGACTTGTTGCCAAAATTAATAAATAAAACAAAACCAAGATGCCGAGCACGCGGAAACATGCAATTTCAGTAAAGCAGCTCGGCCAGCATGGGAGGGGAAAAGGCTCAAACAGTACGTTGACTGTACCTAGACTGTTCGTATCAAATGCTGTCAATTCTATCATGCAGGGAAAAGTTGGTGCTTTAGCGTTTGGAGTTCCTCACTCCTCAGTACTGTACATTATAGATACGGGGTCAACTGTATCCCTTCTTCGCACTGACAGTAAGCGCTTATTGACGGGAAAGAGGCTGGTAGGGGGTTAACTGAGCACCGTATTGTCTCTTGTGTCTATAATGACAGGTGTTCAGTTTGAGGGGTCAGTTATTGTGACGGCCGATTTGCTGGTTGAGGGATTGAATTTTATTGAACAGCATACATATTCATGTACATGCTTATTTTATTATTGATTGTGTAAATAAGATTTATACTGACATCGTGGAAAGTCATGAAGTGAATCTTGTT
The DNA here is from genome assembly GCA_013339895.1 of Ephydatia muelleri. Lineage (NCBI taxonomy): Eukaryota > Metazoa > Porifera > Demospongiae > Spongillida > Spongillidae > Ephydatia > Ephydatia muelleri. The sequence continues at coordinate 29,677 of JABACO010000075.1, forward strand.
GGATTCATTATGACGCAACAAAAATATGCGGAAATTGAAATGGAGATTGTTGGTATGCATGCATACGAACGGATGGAGTGACCATAGATAAAGTATCTATGAAGTGACTAAAGGCGCATGGACAGTCCTACAAAACTGATTCATCCTTATCTCATTGGGTCATGGTTGCATAGTTATAATTCCTGTACGCATTCTTAACACCTGCGACTGCAGCATTTCAATAAAGAGAGGCGTCGAGCTGGGTTCAAATCTTAATGCTGTTGAAAAGGGACAACTAAAGACTCCTCTCCTGTGTTACCATACCCCGCCGGACTACTAGAAAAAATGGTCCCCCATGCACCTGTTAGACTAAGCGATAGCGGTATATATCGCAAGTTACAGATGATGGCTCAGAGGGTGTTATTGTTTATCTGAGCTGTTCACTTCGCAAAGATACTGTACTTGTGTCCAGTGGGGGGTTGGGGGTTGGGGGGAAGGGGGAGGGTGTTTGGGGGAAGGGGAAGGGGGTTGTTGGGGGAAGGGGAAGGGGGTTGGGGGAAGGGGATGGTGTTGGGGGGAAGGGGAATGGGGTTGGGGAGGGGAGGGGTTTGGGGGAAAGGGGAGGGGGTGGGGGAGGGGAAGGGGGTTGGGAAGGGGGGGGGTTGGGGGAAGGGGATGGCGGTTGGGGGAAGGGGAGGGGTTGGGGGAAGGGGAGGGGGTTGTGTGAGGGTTGGGGGAAGGGGGTTGGGGAAGGGGAGGGGGTTGGGTGGAAGGGAGGGGTGGGGAAAGGGGAGGGAGGTTGGGGAAGGGAGGGGGATGGGGAAGGGAGGGGTTGGGGGAAGGGGTAGGGGTTGGGGGAAGTGGAGGGTGGTTGGGGGAAGGGAGGGGGGGGGGGGGAAGGGGAGGGGGTGGGGAAGGGCGGAGGGGGGGGGGGGGGGAAGGGGAGGGGGGGGGGTGGGGGGGGGGGGGGGAGGGGAGGGAGGGGGTGGGGGAAGGGGAGGGGGGGGGAAGGGGAGGGGGGGGGGGAGGGGAGGGGGGGGGGGGGAAGGGGAGGGGGGGGGTGGGGGAGGAGGGGGTGGGGGAGGGGAGGGGGGGGGGGAGGGGAGGGGGAGGGGGAGGGGAGGGGGGGGGGGGGGGGGGGGAGGGGGGGGGGGGGGAGGGGAGGGGGTGGGGGGAGGGGAGGGGGTGGGGGGGGGGGAGGGGAGGGGGGGGGGGGGGGGGGGGGGGGGAGGAGAGGGGGGGGGGGAGGGGAGGGGGGTGGGGAGGGGAGGGGGGTTGGGGGAGGGGAGGGGTGGGGGAGGGGAGGGGTTGGGAGGGAGGGGGGGGGGGAGGGGGGGGGGGGGAGGGGAGGGGGGTTGGGGGGAGGGAGGGGGTTGGGGGAGGGGAGGGGAGGGGGTGGGGGGAGGGAGGGGGGGGGTTGGGGGAGGGAGGGGAGGGGGTTGGGGGGGGAGGGAGGGGGTTGGGGGGGGGGGAGGGAGGGGGAGGGGGGTTGGGGGGAGGGAGGGGAGGGGGTTGGGGGAGGGAGGGGAGGGGTTGGGGGGGGAGGGGAGGGGAGGGGGTTGGGGGGAGGGGAGGGTTTGGGGAGGAGGGGAGGGGGTTGGGGGAGGGAAGGGAGTTGGGGGTGGTCATGGGAATAGTAGCAACTCCCACGCCCAATCGCAACTTTAACCCAGTGCGGAAATGAGATCCCAATGCTATGGAGTAGGTGCGAATCCTCTGATGATTGATTAATGATGTAAATGAGAAATAATGTTAATAAATATATCTTTTTAAATATGTTGCTTATAATATCACTATCCCCCAAAATGTTTTAATCAGAATAAATTGAATTCAAGACATATATTCAAGGTACAACTACTATAAAACTTCAGTTGCTTGTGTACCATAAGATTAATTAACTAAATCCACTGTAGAGTTATTTTAACGTTGAAAAGTTTGATTTTCCGGCACTTGATTATGAGGTTTTGGATACTTACATTTGTCTTCGATTAACCATTAATGACACACACACACACACACACACATACATACACACAAGCACACACATAAACACACACATACACACACACACACACACACACACACACACACACACAATTCCAGGTTCCCTCTCTCACCATATCTGCCATGATGATATGTCGTGTTGAAGTGTTCATTATAAAATGTACACGCATGCAATCCTCGTCAGCTTCTATTCATCTGCCTACCCGGCTGTCCTGGTGTTCCAGCATCTCCTTTGTCTCCTTTGTCTCCTTTTTCTCCATTCATACCATCCTTTCCTGGCTCTCCAGGAGGACCCCTCACTCCTGGTTCTCCCTTGTCTTCCTTCTCTCCTATATCTCCTTTCTCCCCCTTGTCCCCCCTTGGCTCCAGGATATCCTTGGTCTCCTTTGTCTCCTTTATCACCCTTCTCTCCTATGGGGATTAGGAATGTGAGGGAGAGGGAGGAAGAGGTGCGTATATAGAAAACGTATTACTGAATCTACATATCGATACGTACGGTTTCTTGTGGACATGGGGGTGTGAAGAAAATTTCCAACGATGCATAACACCCACCCTTTCACGCGGTAGGTAGATAGGCGTGCATGACTATATGTACATGTACATGTAGTTGCAACGGTTATATACATGTACAGTGTACATGCGTTCGCTGCTCACAAGGAAATCCGGGCGGTCCCGGATGGCAATATATCTAGTGCAGGGTGGCACATACGTTGTTGGAGGAGGCGTGTGACAGTACACTATACATTAGCGGCCGCAAGGTGCAGCACACAAATGTCGATCCGCAGTGACGGTACTCAACATCATCTTCTCCGCTTCCGAAAAAATGTACTTCGAGCGAAGAGTTTTATACTCAATGATGAGTGTGGGTGTCCTTTTGCCAACGCATAAAAAAGAAACTGTGCATTTGCTGGCGTTGGGTGTGACTGAAAAAGTCATAACTTCCTAATTATAGGCATAAAAAGCAAGAGTCCAATAAAATAAAGATGCGCATAACACCCACTCATTCACGCAGAACATGCAAATATTTTGTTCTTTTAAAATAATTCAAATTCGTCTATACACACAGATAATACATGTACATGTGTTGTAAGTTCCATCTATTTGAAAAATGCTATTCAACACTTGGTATTCTATTTAAATATTTTGTACTGCCAATTTGAATTAAGTAATTCAAGTGAAATAATCATAAGTTTGTCATCTTGGGAGCGATGAGACCTTCGAAAAGATAAGTGCGTGATTTGACTGGAAATCGAATATGACAGATGATATGAAAGATTTTGTGAAAGACGCCAGCACGTTGACTAAGCCTGAAGTCGGCATAACTGCTATCACTCGTTTGATCTGTGATATAGACAATTCAAAAATTGTTGATGTGTGATTAATTTTTTACACTTTTATATTAATACCTGAACAACGGAACATATGGCATGTACTTTCTTTGTATCATTTGAGTGCAACTGATAGATGGTGAGTCTTCCAACAATACATAATTGTCAAATTCATTTAATGAAGTTAGGTTTATGCTAGAAAATTGCTTTAACAAAACCTGTACCAAATTATGTTATGTTGGAAAATGGTTGCTTTTGTTTATTAGCATGGACAAAGGCTGGACCTGAGCATTGTTGTCGGAAATGTTTCCTCCAAGTAATGTAAGAACAGAAGCCAGAAAGCTTTCCTTGTGACACGGCTAACACATGGAACTGCATTGAGAGGTGAGCATGTGCACTGGTACACATAAACACTGTCTGCCATACATGCTACTTAAACACACAATTATGCCATCAGGAATTACAATACATATCACAATAAAATTACAAATGTTCAATGCTCACACATTCAGGTGGTATTTAGAGTTATTGAGAGGTTAGAACAAGACCCAAACAGAAGGGTTAAATGAGGAAAATACTATCTGCATCATGCATGTGTATTAACCCTTTTTTGCTATTTGAAATCACAACATCGTGTGACGAATATACTTAACAAAGCTTATTGGTTGCAAGTGCTGCATTTCCAATGTACTATGTATGCAACAGAACTACTGACAGAAAAGAAAAGAAAAAAAAAGAAAATTTACCAATCAAGTTGAGCGTTTATAGCTTTTTATTGTATGGTCTGTTTCCAATTAATGTGATGCTGTGGTCTGAAAAAAGCTACAAAACCTGGGCAACAAAAGTAATTATGCATTAAGGTACTACTTTGCACCATATACGGTACATGCGCATGTTTCGTTTCTACAGTCAGTTTCAAAACAATTGATATTTTGTTCTGGGCTTGAAATTCCCTTTATGCAACAAAAACATAGCTAGCCCACGGTTCCATCATGGAAGAGTGTTTCCACAACTTGAGAAAAGCAGAAAAACACAGCACTGAGAAAAAGGTTTTGTGGATTAAAACACTACATGTATTTTCTTGTTTTATATACATGTATGAAATTAAATGATTTGAACAGAAGGTCAAAATACATGTTCGGCGTTTTAAAGGGTGTGTGTGTTACGCGGACCCTTTTATTTCTAGGACTCTGCTTTTTTATGCCTGTAATTAGGAAGTTGTGACTTTTTCAGTCACACCCAACGCCCGCAAATGAATAGTTTTTTTCTTATGCATTGGTAAATAGAAACCCACACACATAATTGGTGTCATTGGGCATAAAAACTTCTCGCTCGATGCATGGCACAAGCAGCTCTTTTTCGAAAACGTGATGTTGAGCTAACCTTCACTGCGGCCATTTGTGAGCTGCACCTTGCGGCCTCTAATGTTGTGTACACGCCTCCCCCAACTAAGTATCCTGTGCCACCATTGCCCTCCGGGGATCGCCCGAATCACCTGGTAAGCCGTGCACGTACCGCGCTATGCATGCCATGCAGGCAGCGTTGGAAAATTTCCTTGACAGGTGCTAAGCGACGCTCCGGGTGACACCGGTTCTAATGTCTTAAAGGATCCCCATAACTCCCTGGACCCCGGGGTGGAAAGGAGTCAAAAGAGACACTGAACTTCCAGTAACCCCTGGAGCCAAAGCTATGGCTGCTATATAAACTTTAGGTACGCTCCTTATATGCAAAATCAATTACACGTTACAGTTATATTGCAAAGGCAAACCATGGGACCATTGTAATAGCAAATCAGCCCTGCCAAGTTTGCGGGTCCATCGGACCCCCCTGCATGGGCCCCCAGGAACCAGGCAAGCCTGGAGAAAGTGGCTATCCCGGTGAACCAGGGAGCACCTGGCAATCCTGGGCTACCTGGACAGGTCAACCTGGAAAAAACGGTACATATCGATAAGTACATTTACATGTACATGTCAGTAGCGGTCAAAACAAAGTTAATGGCACGTACGTTGCACGGCGTAACCGTATTACGTCACGGTACAGCTACAGTGTGCTGCAGAATACAATAATTAGGTGTGAAATAGTTTACAACATTTTTCAATAAAATAAAATAAATAAATAAAAAGAAATTAAATTCTTTCAGTATACATATGCTGCTATGCATGAGAAATCTATAAAATAGAGTAGAGAGGTGCTCCATCATCCATCCCAAGTCCACTCCTCCACTTCACTCGTGTACGTTTGACCAATGCATACGCCGTATATTTATTTTAACCGTTGCACGGAGGTGAGAACACGTTGCGACGTGTTTAAAACGTGACTCACATTCACGGTGACTCAGTGGTCTCATCATCTTTCTCCATTTGTTCATCAACGAAGCGCTTAATCTCAGGTGTTATTTTCGACGACCCTACCACTGCCGTAATGACGCCTAATGCTACATGTTTCAACGATGCGCTTTATGAACTTGTAAATTTCACGTCGAGAAGCCACCATGCCCTCGCCCTTCAAGCTATGACGAACGATAGGCTTAAAATGGTAGCAGAGAATGCGCAACTTTTTGTACGTTCAATTAGCCACCACGTACATGTAACAACCACTGTGCGTTTATTAAGATGCACTATACTGTTCTTTTAGCCGGCTTTCAAGATGGAAACGGCGTGTTTACGAATTTAATACGGCGTGTTAGAATTCACGCTCAAAACACGCCACGGTGTTTGACCTTTCAACGGAATTGCTACGGAGACAGTACGGCAGTACTTTTTTTTTTTTTACCGCTACTGTAGTACCGATTATGCCATCCAATCATCTCTTCTTCCCTCCCCCCCTCCCCCACACAATATAAGGCTCTTCTACCGGTTGACCCCCAATTCAAGTTAAAAGGGAAAAATCGGCACTAAAAATCAAAATACAATTTTACCTAAAGGTCTAAAACTTAAACCCTTAAAATGACTTTTGTGTACATTCCTTTATTATTTAGTTTGTTTGGGGCCTTTTTTTGCATTTGTCATTTATAATAGTTCCCGACTGTGGCGCAGCGGGATGACATTCCTATATAATCCCCATTTGAACGAAGGGTGATGATATAAAGGAGACAATGGAGAATGAGAATATGCTGGAGTCAAGGGGGACAATGGAGATACGGGAGAACTAGTATTGAGGAGAGCCAGGAAAGGATGGTAGGAGTGCAGAAAAGCGAAACAAAGAAGACAAAGGAGACAAAGGAGATGCTGGAACACCAGGACAGCCTGGTAGGCTGGCTGGTAAGATAATAACTATGTAAACCTCATAATCAAGTGCCTGTAAATCAAACTTTTCACCACTGCATTAGACTTAGTTAGTCAATCTGATGCTGCAGTTTTAATCAAGCAACTGAAGCATTTTTAAATGTCATCAATAATAGTACTTTGAATATAAGTGGTCACTTAACCTTGAATAAAATATTTGAATTCATTAATTAATTATGCGAAATGTTACATTAAATATTTAAAACGATACATTTGTTTATTTTTGAAACAAACTATTTTTCTCATTGACATCATTAATCAATCATCCAGCCGTTTTTGTTCAGGGGCTTCAAACCCATGCACCATTGCATTGGGGTCCAAGTCCTGCACTTACGCACTGGTTGATTATCATGGGAGTGGTTATCAACGCCCTGCGCCACAGCATTTAGTATACAGAGTTGTGCAGAGCCTGCATACCAACCATATGCAGATGAGTATCATTGAAGTGTCCGTTTCCAGACATTTGTATATGGACATTTCAATGATACACATCAGTATATAGTTAGTATGCAGACTCTGCACAACTCTGCACTGATACTAAAATGCTATGGTGCAGTGAACCCCTTGACCACCCCCGCCCTACCCACCGAACCCCACTGGTAAGGTCCAAAGTAGTAAAGTTTTTTGACCCTCCAGCGTGCCGTCGACCTGCATGGGTATATAGGGCGGGATAGGCTCAGTTGTAATTTTCTTCACCTTTCTATAATCAACACAAAATCTGAGGGACCTATTCTTTTTCTTCACAAGCAAGAATCAGCTATGAAGGGGTGGTCGTAACTGTTCAATCACCCCCTTGTCTAGCAACCTCCTAACTGGCTTGTTTGACATGCAGTGCAACCGCAGGGGTTTAACAAGAAAGCATTTCCAGGAAACGCTAACGCAGTGGCGGATACAGGGGGGGGGGGGGGGGTTCCGGGGGTCGTAACCCCCCCCCCCCCTCAGGGCCAAGCATGAATATCATTATTATGCCACGTGTTTATGAATATCATTATTGTACCCCACGTGTCTATTTATCTGCTGCGATGAAACGGTCAACGTCAGTTATGGCATATTTCCCTACTAGTAGTAAACGAGCGAGAGGTGCTGTTCGCTTGCACGATTGTAAATGGTGTATAATGTTGCTTTTATCTCGATCACCTAACGGATGCGCCTTGGTACGATAACCTTTTCTTGGGCACACTGACGGCAGAGTCTATGAGAGGGCCAGTCAGTGCGATGGAGGAGCAGGTGGATGGAACTGATGGGATGGTAAATTTTAAATGGCTCAAATAGCAAAGAAAAGCGCATGCATGTAACAACACAGCCATTTTAATCCGTAAAATCACAATAGCCTGGAAACCAGAATGTAACGGAGTGGCACGCATTTATTGGTGTTGATTGCATGCCTTAGTTTCCAATCACCTACATGTACAATCTGTGGAAAAATATGCGCACCCAAAAACATTTCGCGCGCTTCGCGCGCGCCCCTCCCCTTCATCAATTATTCATGTCGGACCCCCCCTCACCAAATTCCTGCATCCGCCCCTGTAACGACACAAGCCACCATAATCCCACGAGACAAGGATAGGTTAATTTCGACTGTCCATGTGCCTTCAGTCGTTCCATCTCTTGGTATGACCATAATCTCCATTTCACTTTCCGCAGCATTCTTTTTTTGTGTCATAAGCAATCGTAATCAAGTTAAGATTCACTTCATAACTTTCCGCAATTTCAGCATCTGATAGACACAAGCGTTTAACAGACAATGTGGTCTATAGTTAAAATCAACCTGCCTCTTTCCTGTCCATTGTTGGAGACGCAATGGATATATAACAAGCGCTCACTGTCAGTGTGAAGAAGGGATACAGTTGACCCCGTATCTAATGTACAGTACTGAGGAGTGAGGAACTCCAAAGCTATAGCACCAATTTTACCGCCTGCGCTGACAGCACTTGATACAAACAGTCGACGTACGTTTTTGAGCCCTTCTTTCCCTCTTGCATGATGGCCGAGCCACTGCTTTCCTGTCCATTGTTGGAGACGCAATGGATATAAAACAAGCGCTCACTGTCAGTGTGAAGAAGGGATACAGTTGACCCCGTATCTAATGTACAGTACTGAGGAGTGAGGAACTCCAAAGCTATAGCACCAATTTTACCGCCTTCGCTGACAGCACTTGATACAAACAGTCGACGTACGTTTTTGAGCCTTCTTTCCCTCTTGCATGATGGCCGAGCCACTGCTTCCCTGAAGCTGCATGTTCCCGCGTGCTCAGCATCTTGGTTTTACTTTTTATTTATATAATTAATATTAAATATTTTACTACATGTCTAACACGTAAGTGACGGGGTCTTCTGTTCTTATATCAACACTTCCAGCTTGTCATGCAGTCATTCCGTCTGGTATTTTTATGACAGGTGAGGCGGATTCAGGATTTATTAACTTTCGCTAAACAATATCCAAAGAACAAATTGAAATCCGCGCAATTCAGGCAATCCTTGCATCTCCGCCAGATGTTCAGCTCGGATCCGGGACGTGCATGATTGTAGAAAATATGCATACGTACATTGTAGTGATCCGTGATCCGTCTGAGGCTGCGCTTGCTCAGTACATGCCCAAGTATTCTAGAACTAAGGAATTGCGTGACTCATGTATTTATTGATCGATTTGTAGGTGGTCTATACTGCATTCCATGCTCTTGATTTTTTTTTACTGCTGCTTAATCAATGCTCAGCTGTTGCATTGGCGTACGTAGTCGGCAGGATAACACGTTACTCCTTCTGGAATTGTTTACTGATGTTGGTCTGCATGGTTGGGACACTTCGAGAGCATTGCGGTGAGAAACCGGCGCATGACGAACTACTGAAGTGGCTGTGAGTACATGCATGCATGTACGGCCGAAAGCACAGACTGCATATCGGAAACTACCAGGGTCTGTATACGATGAAATTACGGCGAGTAATTGAATTGGAAGCGTTAAATTATCGATTTGATCCAGACATGCAGTATGAGGAGCTGTATGTCACAGAACTTCATATATCGACGCAAAGACGAAGACTGGATCTCCCATGGGACAATGTGTATACACGACTTAAAAGAAAGACTATTAAATAGGTCTTAACCAGTTTTGGCACACAATGAAATTGCATGCACATGTTGCTAGTGAGGCAGAGAAGTCCGGAGGCAGTGAACGCAGCGGTCGTAGCCACAATTGCGCTGGTAGGCTACAATAGGAAACTACTGCAACGGTTGCGACCGTCACAGCAGGAGCTATACTTCCGCACCAGTTGAAGAAGCGTTGAGATCAATGTAATATCAGTATCAACAAATACATGTAATGATACTGGCAACATATACGGCGTTTGAAATTGAAATTAGAATCTAGCACATGATCTCAACCACTTTCATTTACGTTTTCTTGCGGTGCTGCATGTCATTTCTCAATGGTACTATATGCTATGCACTGTTCCCTGGACTATTATCTGCCTTGGTTTGTTGTTAAATTTCTACTCTCGCGCAACGATTGTAGTTTGTGGGTAAAAACTTTCAGATTTGATACATATTACATTCCCCATTAATGCGGTATTGCATGCATGCACTGTACATTCACAAAACATGTAACTTGATCTATACGAACACTTGTATACGAAGTATGTTACCGCGCAGAGATGAGTGGGCATGGTCAAATCTAGCACCGATGAGGAATCGCTTCCGCGAAAAGGGACCTAGCGACATGTTGTTTCAAGATTTCAACTTGTTTGATTAAGAAGTCTGAAATGTCCTCAACACAGTGATCCTTATCTGAGGCCAACAGCAGTGAGTACTATCAGCTGAGGACAATGAAAGTGGCATTCAGCCAAATGGTGTTTGTGTTGTCTGCAGAAGGATGCTACCTTATCCACAATGTATTTAGATCACAACTATTGTGCGTTATCTAGTAAATAACTTCTCATTAACTCAGGTTGTATTTCAGTGGTAGCATTCAAGTTGATAGAATATCATAACTAGCCATTTGCTGAAGTATTAATTCATGCATGCTGCTATCTTGATGATGTGTGGAATAGATTGTATTAGATTCCTCATATCTGAAACGTCGTGCTTTCGAAATGTGCGATTCCAATACCTCACAAAACGTGCCAGTACATGGCAAAGTACATGTACATCTAAATGTACATGTAGAATTGCTCATTCTCCCTTAATTCAACAAGCTTGATCATTTTCTTCAACGGAGGTGACAATTTGCAGCAGATACATCGACACGAGATACTTTTCTCTCCGGCCCTATAGGGACCATACGGTACTCCGGACCGCTCGGACCATAATCCATATAATACCGGCGTTCTATATTGCCACACATGCATGCTATCATACCCCAATATTTTATTATTTGAACATTTAATGTCTTTGAGCATTCATAGGCGGAGTTTTCTGTGACAACAGTGTTAACCTTGACAAGTGAATGTCTCGCCTTAATTTAACTTTTTGTACCGTGTGAGATTAATTGATCGATAGTTCGTCTTCCTAACTGTCTGATTCATTTATTGACGTTTTGTGACCATGCAAAAACATACACCGATTGAAAGCACATTCTCTATTTAATTGTGCTTAAGAATAGAATATTAGTAATTGCGTATACGATGTGCATTTGTACCAATGCGCATGCTCATGCAACTATACACGTGTGGTAGACGTGTCACGGAGGAAAGCTCTCGGGCTTCTATTTTCTTATGGGCGTTACTTATCCGACAACAATACTCAGGGCACTGCCTTTTGTCAGCGCTAGTATAGACAAAACTTAAGCCGCGCATTGCATGACGAATGATATAGCTTAATTCAATCAACGGCTACGGGTGGATTTAGGCCGCAGTTACATCCAAACTCAAGTGTATGCTTGCTGCGCACACGAGAGAGTCCTTCCCTACGGAATATACACGGTACTGCGGACCGACAATTTGCCCAGACCGTAATCCGTATCATAAGCCAAATATTGCCACGCATGCACACAACCACATTACTTGTGCAGTTTATATCAAACCCAGAACATTTATAAGCAAAACGAACATTGATATTAAATGCATGCAGTACAGGTTGCTCATCTGTATAAAATTTCATTTTTTTTACTTCTTGGCAATCACTGTACACCCATGCATGTACATCCGATATTACAATACGTATCAGACACAATAGACCAAATTATTATGTTCAACCCTCACACATATACTTTAGGTGACTCTTAAAGTTCCTAAGTGGATTCGAACAAAAGCTGCTTCATACATCAAACTGCACTCCTTTCTGCTGCTGGGAAATCCAGCAGCAAGACATTGTACATGCATGTTGCTACCCTGCATTCTAGTATGCAGCCCATCACGTGGTTGAGATGCTGCCTTACATTCTCTTTGCTGCGAAGCTCAATTAATTTCATTCGAGGGGCACGTTTTCATCTTGGTCATTATATGCCTGTGACACAACCTCCACTTTACCTGGTGTCAAAGGAAGCTCTGCTTCGACCATAACTTTCATTATTATTATTTTATTTATAGATAAATACAGTGTTGTGTTTGTTTTTAGTTGTATTTGTACATATTCATTAAAGGGTTACAAATATATATTTATTTATAGGCACGCGTGCATGTATGATGCACAATTGCACGAGCAGAGATAACTTCTCGCGTGATTGGGCACATTGACATTGTCAGTGCTACATTTAGAATGTTGTGACTATTACATTCGCACTCATCGCCCGCGCAAGCACGTCTGCTTCTTTTTCTATTTTTGCGTCAGCAAAGTGAAACTCCCACACACACAGTGTACATCAACTATAAAAACTCGTCGCTCGAAGCACATCGGCACAAGCAGCTCTTTTTCGGAAACGGAGAAGATGATGTTGAGTACCGTCACTGCGGCCATTTGTGTGCTGCACCTTGCGGCCGCTAATGTAGTGTACCCGCCTCCGTATGAGTCTGAGTGCAAAGGATATTGCCCTCCCGGACCGCCCGGTTACCCTGGTAAGTCGTGTGCTAGTTTATCGTGCAGCTAGCCTGTCCTGTGTGCAGCCTTGGAAACTCCTTCCCTTGCTTCTGCAGGTGCTAAGGGAGACACCGGAGCTCCAGGTTCCCCCGGTGCTGATGGAGAACCAGGCCGTCAGGGACTTCCAGGATCCCCGGGGAATAAGGGAGACAAAGGTGATACTGGATACCCAGGAGCCCCCGGTCCACAAGGACCCTCTGGAGCCAAAGGTATGTGTTTGTAAATAATCGGCTCACTCTGCAGATGCGTAATCAATAACGTATATGGCTCATTGCAAAGGTGACAAGGGAGAAAACGCAATTTGCATCTACCCACCAAATCCTTCATGTCAAAATTGCCCCCGTGGACCTCCTGGGCCCCCAGGAGTCAACGGTGCCCCTGGTCAACCAGGCGTGCCTGGAGAACGTGGCTATCCCGGTGAACCAGGGAAGAAAGGAGATCAGGGAGCACTTGGCAATCCAGGGCTACCTGGAGCCCCAGGTCAACCTGGAAGAAACGGAGGTATGCGTCTGAGGCTCTCTGCACATGCGCACATACAGTGTAGATTCAAAATAAATTGAGGAATACAGCACACCCTCTCCATCCCATATAGGAGAGAAGGGTGATAAAGGAGACAAAGGAGAACGAGGATATCCTGGAGCCAAGGGGGACAAGGGGGAGAAAGGAGATAAGGGAGAGAAGGGAGACAAGGGAGAACCAGGAGTGAGGGGTCCTCCTGGAGAGCCAGGAAAGGATGGCAGGAATGGTGAAAAGGGAGACAAAGGAGAGAGAGGAAATGCTGGAACACCAGGACAGCCTGGTAGGCAGATGCAGACTGCAAGAAATGTGTGCGTGTACACATTACATTGAACACTTGAATTAACAGGACATGATGGCAGAAATGGTGAGAAAGGAGAATCTGGAGCACCAGGTACTCCTGGCCGCCCTGGTACCAATGGTGCTAATGGACTACCTGGCCAAAAGGGAGAAGAGGGCCAAGCTGGCCCCCCGGGAGCCCCTGGACCACAAGGTAGGCTATGCAGATATAGCTATATTGCCAACATCAAGCATGCTCTTATAGTATGCGCTAGAATGCAAGCATATACATGTATACGTGAATGCAAGCCTATACATTTACATGCATGCACATGTACATGTATATGTACGCATGCATGTAAGTGCTTGTTCATTGATTGTACAGGATCCAAGCTGTACATCAAGTGGGGAAACAGTGAATGCCTGTGGGGTGAAGTCAATTTGTTCGCTGGACATATCGTCGTCAGCGACAACCTCCAGAATGTCGACGGAGATTACATCTGTCTTCCCAACGAACGTAACCCGTACCCAACGCGCATACAGAACGCTAAGCTGAGACTGGAGGACGTCAACGATGCTAATGGAAAGAATATTCCCTGCGCGGCCTGCGTGGTTAGGGATCGATCCATTATCTTCACTTTCACCGATACCACCACCTGCCCTCAAAAATGGTCTGTGGAGTACGTGGGACTCTTGGCGTCAAACCCAGAGAATCCGGGAGTGAACATCTGTGTCGACACGGCGACCAGTAATGGGCTTCTGAATAACCCATCTAAGGATCTGGCTGTGATTGCTACGGGATCCTACAATGCATACGACGCGTACAAGCAGCAGGATGCAGTGTCTTGCGTTGTGTGCTCTATTTGAGCGAAACTGTTCACATATACTGTATAGGTGATCGATCCTGCAGAGCTCTAATTGCTACACTGTACAAGTAACTTATTGAAGAAAGATTATGCACAAATAAAAATCTTATAACGCTCAGCAAACGGGGGTGTAGGGCGACCTATGGCCCGGACGTGTTTGAAACCCCGGCCCGCGGCCCGGCATTAAGGTGCATGATTTGCAATACTTATAGGGTCTAAATACGTACATTAATGGAGTTCAGCTGCACAAGTGAAGAAATGTCTTCATTGTTTAGTGAAATAAATACTAATTCAGTTCACTGGTCTTAGGATATTCTGCTCAATTCCAGCTACTATTGTTACTTTTCAGTGATCGTTCTTGATTCAAAACTTCCTTCACTAAACAATGGCACAAAGACCGCGGGTCAACTCAGATCACTTGCTATTCTTGAATTGAATGCTAATTAGCGTGTGACGTTGACTTCGGAACTGCAATAGTACGTTTTACTCGAACAAAAGTACGAAATGCTAAATCTGAATGGATGCTTTTTATGCATTCATGGTTGGACCTGTCAACCTTTCTACAGTCGGTATTGAACGTGTGTTTTTTAATCGTCTCAAAACTGAAAAAGACCTCTATGTCTTACAAGTTCCATGCAATCAACTGACAATTGCTAATTTGCAGGCGCTCAATCATAATGGCCAAGGGCGGGGGGGGGGGGGGGGGGTTCTACATCCGTTACTACATAGTCACTAGTTTTTTGTGTGGTATATAGTTGCGATGGCTATGTACAATTCTTTTGCAGACTCGTGTCGAACAATAATGTCGGCGTGGATCAAGTCTTGTACACAACTATATATTATTAATAGCTCTCTTTTCTCTAATTGACTGCCCCACTTGACATGGACGCTATACTGTTTGGACATTATAAGCGAACATAATCTGATTTTTCTAATAGTTATTTTTTAGTTAAATTTTACTACACAACACCAAATTAAAATGTTTGTTTATTATTCATTGAGAAATGTAACTTCAATACTATGAGGTTGTTGCCTTTAGATGCTAATATCGCTATTGACCCTGTACAGAAATGATTTCTATCACTGCATAGAAAGTGTCCCTTGAGCATAATGCCATTAAATGGCAAAAAAATAATCGCATCACCGTGATACCTAATAATTTGGGATGTTTTGCATTGAATGGATTGAGAATAAGAATGAAAGATCAACACACATTTCCAGGTATATTGACAACATAACAGAAGGCACATATACATTTGTCTCATGGAAATGGAAGTGCTATGCAATGAACCAGTGGCCAGTGTGATGCATAAAAAGAGGGTAGGTACTGAAAATGTCGAATAGTGACAATGCATGACACACAATACATTTTATTTCACTATTTTATTTGGTGATAATAGGCAAAGGTAGCAAACTGAATGTTTAAAAAATCATTGTGTAACAGAAGTAGAGGTTATTGAGCCGTATCACCTATATTATATGACCTCAATAATGGTGCTATTTAAAAAAAGTAGATTTAAATACCCCTTTGGTAGTAATGACTTCTCTAGGAGTTAATAATCGTACCTAGGAACCAATCAATCACCACCATGCATGCTATGAAGCTTGTGTGGTCTTGCAACATCAAATTAAATGCTTATTTTTTACACAGAACAAGTATACATAGGAACACTTTCAGTTCACGGGAATGTTTGCCATAATAGTCAGCCATACGACACACACTTTGACACTATAAAATCCTGTGTTTTGGGGCAAAAGATGACACTCTGAAAAAAGCTGAGGCATGTGATACAACATATCCATTGTGAGGCAGTTTAGCTGATGAGGTCTTATTTCATATTGCATCAGTCCAGTGTGGTTGGGTTGGGTCCAGTGCAGTGACAAATGCAATTGCAAACAACCCACAGTTCTTACATGCAACCTTTTTCTGCTGAGCTGAAAAACTATGGATGGAAAGGTAGGATTTTGATGCTGGAACTTCATATCTTGTTTCTGGTGTTTGTACTGTGTTATGCCAGAAGAGGATACTGGCAATTGTAATTTTTGTCTACAGTTTGTCGTCTGGATCACCCTAGATTGTTAGCAATAGCATTAAATTCACTGTAAGTCTCAGTAGTCCACATTGCAAAGGAATCGATATCTGGTTGTGGTTCATTGTTTGAGAGGTAGTATTGATAGGATATAGAGTTCCTAACTAACCATTGCATGTGTATTAAATTCATGCTGCTCTATAGATGGGAGTCAAATACATTCCTCACATCTGAAATGTATATAGTTGGAACCAGAGAAGTTAGCCTGTGTCTCTTTGCATCTCAAAATGTGGGATTCAATACCTGAACAATGGAACATATGGCATGTACTTCTTTTGTAGCATATGAGTGTAACTGATAGATGGTGAGTCTTCCAACAACACCTAATTGTCAAATTCATTTAATGAAGTTAGTTTATGCTAGAAAATGGCTTTTAACAATACATGTAAGTTATATCATGTTGGGAATAATTGCACTTTTGTTTATTAGCATGGACAAAAGCAGGACCTGAGCATTGTTGTCGGACAAGTATCCCACTGGTAATTGAAGAACAGAAGCCAGAAAGCTTTCCTTGTGACACAGCTAAAACATGGATAGGTGAGAATGTGCACTGGTACACACATACACACAAACGCATGTGCTATGCATACTATTTAAACACACTATTTTGGTAATTAATGTTCATTGTACAGTAGAATTAAAAATAAAAATTACAAATGTTTAATGCTCACACTTTCAGGTAGCTTTTAGAGTTATTGAGTGGTTAGAACAAGACCCAAACAGAAGGGTTAAACGAGTTAAATGTGATCTTTATCATGCATGTGTATTAACCCTTCTTCTGCTATTGATGTCGGGAGCAAGACAACATTGTAAAATGTGCATGTGCATGCCTGTATAGACTCCCATAGTTCTAACATGCGGTCCATTGGACCGTTCTGAGGAACTAACCACTGTACAATTGACCAGGTTGCTCTAGTGCATGTGTTCTGGGCCATATGTGTTATAGCATTCTGGGTTCAGAAGGAATTCAGACAACACCACCTCCCCACCCACCCACCCCTGGAGTTAAATTTCCTGGATGTACAAAAATTTATTCCAGACCCACTTCACTAACTAGGAAATTGAGTTCCCCACCTCCAACCTCATCCATCCCCAAAAGAAAATTCCATGCAGGATATTTATATCTACTTACTTGTGCACAGCACTAATGGGATGATGCATAGGAGGTCTATCAATCCTTTTTATATGAAGTCACAGTACTTCTTCAGCATTCAGTTCAAACTATGACAAAAAATACTTAATGTCTAATGTCCTGGGTGTCATCCCGGAGGTAAGTTTGTACAACTGGGTGCACAGACGTTCAGTTTAATGCCATTTGTTATCAGAACTGAAATTCAAAAGCTCACGCATGTTTGGCATGCATTTTTAGCTCTGGGCTGAAATAGTAGTTCTATCTGCACACTTATAACCAGGCTGCCTAAGTGAAGTCCTCTGAGGTGTGCCAGATACGCACAAGGCGGCACTGGGAGAGCTTGAATTTGGCAATCTGGTTACAAGTGTGTAGATTGAACTAGTCCCTAACTATTTCAGATGAAATGTAAAAATGCATGGAAAACATGTGTGTGCTTTTGTATTTCAGTTCTGGTGCATGGTAACAAAACTGAATTAAACTGAATGTCTGGGACCCAGGTGTACAAACCTATCCCCGGGATGACGCCCAGGACATTATACATTAACATGGTTTAGTGGTTGCAAGTGCTGTTTTTCCAAAGTTATGTAAAAAATAAAATTAAAAAAACTATTAACAACAACAAAAAACCAATGAAGTTGAATTAACAGTTGCATGTTTATTGTACGGTCTATTTCCAAGTTACATACAACGTAATGCAATGGTCTAAAATAGAGAAGTAATCTGTATCCTGCATGAAGCAAAGGAAGGGATTTAAACACTTATGCGTTTAAAAACGTGGGCAACTATAAAGTAATTATATATTAAAGTACTAGACGAAATTGAACACATTTGCTTTAAATGGGGAAAGTCTTATGGAGAAGTGATGGGATGGCTGAGGGCTAGTTTAACATTCGAAATCATCAGAGCCACCAATTCATGTCTCCGAGGGTCTCACATAAAATAGAGGAGTGCACTGGACATGGTTGATGGCTTAGGGCTTCCCAGTATACAAGAATAACCCCATATGGATAAGTTTATAATTTATGTGTGTGTGTGTGTGTGTGTCTATGTGTGTGTGCTCAGTTCTCTCTTGTCAAGTTACATTTGCATTATTTATTATGTCATACCTTTGAATAGAAATTCAAAAATGCATGTTCGGCGCGTTAAACGTTATGTGCGTTTCGACGGCCCCCCCCCCCCCCCCCCCCCCCCCCCCCCCCCCCCCCCTTTTTTCCCCTAGGACTCTGCTTTTTTAAGCCTGTAATTAGGAAGTTGTGACTTTTTCAGTCACACCCAACGCCCGCAAATGAATAGTTTCTTTCTTATGCATGGGTAAAAGAAAATCCACCCACAACATTGGTGTCTTATTTGGGTATTCAAAACTTTTCACTCGAAGCACATCGTCACAAGCAGCTCTTTTTCTGAAACGGATGTAGAGTTACCGTTACACTGCAGTGCTGAACCTTGTGTGTGAGCCTTGCGGCTGCTAATGTACTGTACACGCCTCCTGCCTCAACGTATCCTCGCCCTTCAAAGGATATTGCTCTCCGCGCTAACCACCTCTAAGCTGTGCACGAACCGCGCTCGTTCATCGTGCATGTCATGCAGCTACTTTAGCTGGTCTGCATGGGTAGCGTTGAAAAATTTCCTTCACAGGTGCTAAGAGAGACTCGACGCTCCGCGTGACCCCCGGTTGTGATGGAAAACAAGGCCTTAAAGGACCCCCATCACTCCCTGGACCCCAGGAGTCTAAAGAAGTCAAAAGAAAAAAAAAAGATACTGAACTTCAAGGCGCCCCAGGAGCCAAAGGTATGATTATTATATAGAATCTATACTCCTTCCAATACGCCAAATCAATTACATGTATACTATTATATTGCAAAGGCGAACCAGTGGACATCGTAAATGACGTAATACCCCATTTGCCCTGCCAAATTTGAACTGTCAGGAGACAAAGGTGACCTTGGCGAACCAGGGAAACCTCGAGGACGTGGCGGTCTTGGGGAGCGAGGAATAAAAAGAAGAGCACCTGACCATCCTCCATGGGCTACCCGGACCCCCAGGTCCACATCGAAAAAAATGGTACGTACACTGTACATGTACATGTATCAATAGATGATTCCGTGAGAAGGCGTACCCCCTAAAAGCGCGTGACCTAAAGCGATGAATAATTAATGTGGAGGGCAACGTGTACGTAAAATGGTATTGAGTTGTTGTGCTTTTGGTTGTTGAAATCGTGGTGGTGAGCATTTGGGCCTAGGTTTCTATCGTTTTCCAAAAAAATAAGAATAAATAAAAAAAATAAAAAAATAAAAAGTAGGAGACGAAGATGGAGTCAAGAGATTCGTAGAGAGGATTGGCAGCCTCGATTGATAAAATAGCGCCATACTCTATACGCGGCCACAACGACATATCATCGCTGAAACGATATCATTTTCCTTCATGAAAGGATCATCGCTTAGTGTCAGCCCACCGACTCCAGTTTTTGTTTGTAACGTTCCTTTTCGCTTGAAATCTGCCCATCCATCACGATGTACCATAAGTAGTTTTACCCTCCAAAATAATTTCACATGACTCTCACGTGACGCGTGAGTTCACACGGAAATCATCTATAAGTAGATTTTCTATTCTGTCATCAAATAATCGCTTCCTTCCTCCCCGTCACCCCCGCCCCCCCTCCCCCCCCCCCCCCCCCCCCCCCCCCCCAACCCCCCTTCCCACTCCTAATCCCCATTTGAACGAAAAGTGATAAAATATACAATAGAGAACGAAAATATCCTATAGTCAGGGGGGACAATTCAGGGGGGAGACAAGGAAGAACCAGGGATAAGGGGTCCTCGTGGAGAGCTAGAAAAGAATGGCAGGGATAAATAAAAGAGAGACAAAACAGATGCTCGAACACCAGGACAGCCAAATAGGCAGATTAATAGAAGCTGAAGACGAGTGTATGCATGTACATTTAACATTAACAAGTAAATAAAAACATTCTCTAGGAGAAAGTTGGTGGGATATAGGATTTGATGGCAATTGGTGGTGTAAAAAGCAAGGAAACAAGGTCTTATCAGAAGGGAAAATGTAATAGTCCTATAATAAGCACATTTCTAGGGCATGTGTTGTGTCTGTGCTAAATATAGGACTATTACATTTTCACTTCTGATAAGACCTTGTTTTCTTGCTTTTTACACCACCAATTGCCATCAAATCCTATATCCCACCAACTTTCTCCTAGAGAATGTTTTTATTTACTTGTTTCATTGATTTTTTTCTATGTACAACGGGTTGTGTGACATCATGTGTGTGCCATTTGCTAAGACATGTAGAACTCTGAACGAAGCTAAGCGATCCGATATCAGAACTAAAGTTTTAGTTAAAGGCGGGATGCGTGTTTGAATCATTCGTGAAATCTTTCCTTGCTGTACTTAGACCGACCATTATCATTAGCGCATTTGGCATAATTATTTAATAACATTAACATTAGTAGTTATACATATATATTGTCCAAATAATGGTTCACATTACGGTCTCATCCTTCACCACCTCTTCCACGTCGCCCTCTTCCTTCTCTTACATATCCTCGTCCTCTATCTCTCCCATCTCGTCCTCTTCCACCTCGTCCTCTATCTCCTCGTCCTCGTCGTCTGCCCTCTCGGCCTCGTCCTGGATGTGGCGAAGGTGGCGAAGGTGGTGCTGGACGTGGGGAAGGTGGTATTGGATGTGGCGAAGGTGGTATTGGATGTGGCGAAGGTGGTGCTGGAAGTGGCGAAGGTGGTGCTGGACATGGCGAAGGTGGTGCTGGACGTGGGGAAGGTGGTGTTGGATGTGGCGAAGGTGGTGCTGGATGTGGCAAAGGTGGTGCTGGACGTGGCGAAGGTGGTGTTGGACGGGGGGAAGGTGGTGCTGGACGTGGGGAAGGTGGTGCTGGACGTGGCGAAGGTGGTGCTGGACGTGGGGAAGGTGGTGCTGGATGTGGCGAAGGTGGTGCTGGACGTGGGGAAGGTGGTGTTGGATGTGGCAAAGGTGGTGCTGGACGTGGGGGAAGGTGGTGTTGAATGTGGCGAAGGTGGTGCTGGATGTGGCGAAGGTGGTGTTGAATGTGGCGAAGGTGGTGCTGGATGTGGCGAAGGTGGTGCTGGATGTGGCGAAGGTGGTGCTGGATGTGGCGAAGGTGGTGCTGGATGTGGCGAAGGTGGTGCTGGATGTGGCGAAGGTGGTGCTGGATGTGGCGAAGGTGGTGCTGGACATGGGGAAGGTGGTGCTGGACATGGCGAAGGTGGTGCTGGACATGGGGAAGGTGGTGCTGGACCGGGGTCCAGCACTGCCATCATCTTCGCCATCTCCCCATCACCACCGCCTTCTAAAATCCGCTCTATTTCCATTACTTCGTCTCTCGTGATGACGTGCTCCATATGTTGCTATGTGAGCATGTGCAGAACTGGTACACACCTTTTGTGCTAACCATGGGTGCGTCTTGCAAAAGGCATCATTTAACTGAACTAGTAAAGTGCTATTCTTAAGAATAGCCTTTTCGAGGCCACCCTTATACTCGCTTAGTACGATATCCTTTGGTTCGTACAGAGAGTAGCTACAGTGAAAAAGGAAGTGCATACATGCAACATTATGTATGTGCTAAACTATATACACCAAGGCTTGAAAGTTATACTCTTACATGCAACAGTTGCCCACTAAAATAGTTTCATGCCATGAAATCCTATGTAAACTGAAGCCATTCTGTTTCAATGCACAGATGATATCAGCAACCATGACATTTGCTACATTGTGTCACATTGCACTAGAAAGTTCAAACAATAACTGCATGCATCTCATAGGTCTGGAATGGAACTAAAGTCTCTTCCAACATTACATAACGACACTGACAAATGGCAACGCTGACGCAACGTTTCAGCTAATGTCATATGCAAACTAAGCTTAATATCTAAGGTAAGAGAAGGTTACTACATTTACATACCTTTGAATAACTTTGTCGGTAGTACTTTTTCGATGGCCTCGTTGGTTTTGCACGGTACTACGCTTAGCCTTCCCGTACCGCACTCTCCTTCGCCAAGCGAGCACATTCAGGACTCTCCCAATAACGTTTCCTTTAGCGGACCGTTTCTTTTCTGGGTCTGCTTTATAACGTTTGCGTTCAGCGGTCTGTTTCTTTTCTGGGTCTGCTTGATACCGCTCGCGTTCAGCGGTCTGTTTCTTTTCTGGCTCTGCTTAATAGCTTTCGCGTTTAGCTGATGACCGTTTCTTTTCTGGGTCTGCATGATACCGCTCGCGTTCAGCGTCTGTTTCTTTTCTGGCTCTGCTTGATACCGCTCGCGTTCAGCGGTCCGTTTCTTTTCTTAGTCTGCTTTGTAGGATGCCCGTGCCGATTCTAAAACATCGTCTCGAACTTCAAGGTATTTCGCACGTCGTTTCGCTCGTTTCTTTTTCTGACGTGAAGGCATTTGAGGAAAACAACTTCACAGGTTTCACGCCAAAACGACGATTGAATCACCGACGTTGTTCACTTTATACATACACTGTATCACAGCGAGAAATCAAATAATTGGACCAATATTGACGCATTATTGGATCAGGATGATATCATTCTTGGTAGGCAATATGGGTAACAGTATTGGTTCAATGATTTAGGGGATCATGACCCAAACATGTGTACGCAATATTGATATAACACTGATAAAGTGTTGATCCAACCATGATAGCAGTCTTGTGCCAAGCATGATATACCAAAGTATTGGCCCAATGCTGTTATTACAATACTGGCCCAAGACCATATTACCTTTTAAGGCATCAATATTACCTCCTTTTTAGGCATTGAAATTTTATTTGAAACTATACAGATTGCATCACAATAAACTATTCTATTAAGTCCCTTGTTCTCTCTCCTTCTATTAGCACTGCGATCACCATATCCTCGAAGTAGCATACTCCACCAGAGCAATGGACGGATACTTTGCATCCACTCAACAGTCTCGATGGTCTGTGTACAACCCATAGCAGAAGCATTACCACCACATATGTTCACATACCTTGCAGTGTAACTGGTCGTTTGGAAAGCTGTATGACAAATCACCACCCTGGATATTTGCTAATACACACCATTATTAATTTAACTCACATCCAAGTCACAACGACAACAGCAAGTCAGTGTACTGGTGTTTGGATATCCAAAAGAGTTAGCCTGTGTGGATTCCACAAAAATAAATGATGTTCTCAAGTCAACTCATGTAGCCACACGCATCCAAGTCGCAAGACTCCATACCGGTAAATGACAACACCAAGCGCACTGGTGTTTTGATATCCAAAAGAGTTAGCCTGTGTGAATTCCACAAAATAAATTACGTTCTCAAGTCAACTCACGTAGCCATACCAGAGATATACTGGTAACTGGTCAAACGAATCCAACTCAAAGACAACACCTCGTCCTCAATTTTGTATAAAACAAACTGTCGATCCAACAGCCAATTTATTATCATTATTGAAGCAATATTGATATCATGGTTTATGTAAAAATGATAGTCAGCTATTGTCCCAGGATTTTATCAACCTGTTCCATGTTGCTATATCAACATTGACGCAATGAAGATAATATATCAGTATTGGGTCATGTTTTATATCATTATTGTACCAAGGTTTTTGCGTTTATCATCCTTGAGCCAATATTGGTAAGGGTTGGCTGTGTTACCGTGCATTTATTTTTTAGATATCTAATTATACGTCTTACATAAGACGTATAATTAGATATACGTCTTACATAAGCCGTATAGTCGTATAGTCGATTGTTTACCAATATATATTTGATCCATAAAGGACCTCTTCCAGCCAATTCTGAAGCTATTGGTGAAAATTACATCGTTTAAAAGTGTTCCTATCCCGAGTTGTGCATTGCCAAGAAGGAGAAGAAGAAGGAGGAGACCCGCCCATTGTTCCGGGACTGGGTACGAGGACGGACAGTACCCTTTTGTTCTCTACAACCGCGCGGTTCTACGACATGAAACAAAAACGAATCTGCTCATTTTTTACTTATAGATCGATTGCTAAAACAAGCTAAACGATCCGATCATCGGGAGTCTTGTTACAGACGGGTCGCGCATTTTTAATTATATTCATATCCGGGGTCAAATCCTATATGGAAGTTTCTAACGAAACTTCCGATAGGACGTGATCGTAGAAATGGTGAGAAAGGAGAACCTGGAGCACCAGGTACTCCTGGCCACCCTGGTACACATAGAATTTAATGGAAAGCCTGGCTAGAAGAGAGACGTGCGTCCACCAGGCTCTCCAGGATCCCTGGGACTACATGGTCCATGTACTTTGTGAGTATACATGCATATTAGGTAAAAGAGGTGACCCACAGTGAAGGAAAAATAGTTCTAATAGTTCTACTAACTAACAAATAACCCGTTCAAATAGAAAAAAATATATATGAACATTTAAAAACAAATGTAATTTATGCCAGACCTCGCAATCAAGTGCCCAAAAATCAAAATTTAATGACTCAGTATCGGATTAGTTAATCAATCTTATGCTGCCCAAGCAAGTGGTCTATTTAATGATCATTAATCATTGTAACTTGAATATTGATGGTCACTTAATCTTAAATTGAAAGGTTTGAATTAAATTATATTGTTTTGGGAAA
This sequence comes from Ephydatia muelleri, assembly GCA_013339895.1. Classification (NCBI taxonomy): domain Eukaryota; kingdom Metazoa; phylum Porifera; class Demospongiae; order Spongillida; family Spongillidae; genus Ephydatia; species Ephydatia muelleri. Next base: position 54,785 of record JABACO010000075.1, read on the forward strand.
AAACTGATATTTAATATTGATAAATTGGTATATAGATTTTTCCCATTAACATCATTAATCAATCATCCAGCCGTGTTTGTTTAGAGGCTTATAACATAAATATTGATGTAAATGTCTTCCTCCGAATTTTGTATCATGTGAGATCAATTTGTCTTTCTACATGTAACTGTTTGACCCTGCACAAAGATAAACCAATTGAAAGCACTTTCTCTGTTCGATGGTGCTTACACTTTAGAGAGATGAGAAGTTTGTATCATTATTTCTATAAATGTTCAAATAATTGGTCTGACATTAAATGTACAAATATGTGGTAAGTGCATGCATGTGTGGCTTAAGGATAGAACGCCGATAGCAAACGGTACGGTCCGGGCAAAGTTTCGGTCCGGAGTACCGTACAGTGTACATTCTCTAGGGAAGAAATACCTGGTAACTCTCTCCTGTGCGCAAAAAGCATATAATGTAGCTTGGATGTACATAACTGCGGCCTACATATCTCCTTACAGTGCAACCGTCGGCCGTTGATTATACATCTATCGTCAATGGGTTTAAGTTTGTCTAGTGTTGACAAAAGGCAGCATTGTTGTCGGATAAGTACCGCCCACAGGAAAATAGAAGCCCGAGAGCTTTCCTCCGTGACATGTCTACCACACGTGTATAGTTGCACGAGCATGCGCATTGGTACAAATGCGCATCGTATACGCAATTACTAATATTCTATTCTTGTTAACCTTAATCCACTACTTGGCAATTTACTTGGCATGTACACCAATGTACATTAGAAATTACAATACGCATCAGACACAATAGACCAAATTAATATGTTCAATCCTCACACATACACTTCAGGCGACTCAAAGCTCCTGAGCGTTCCCCGCCGGGTTCGAACGAGAAGCTTATAATTCAATGCATGTGTGTATCTCCTTTCTTCTGCTGGAAATCCAGCAGCAAGACATTGTGCATGCATATTCGCCACCCCTAATTTTAGTATACAGTCCACTCGTCTGTTTTCAGGAACTGAGCACTACACAACTGATCAGATAGCTTTAGGGGCATGTGTTCCGTATGCCTTTCAGCATTACGGATGAAAAAGATAGAACTCTTCAGTGTAAACATGCAGTAACAAGCACGTGCATGGTACAGCTATATATGTATGGTCACCTATAGCACCATCATGTGAGGAATATAGGCTTCGTCCTCAGACACTTCGGCTCTTAACACGAATTCTCCTTTTCCAAAGATAAGTGCACGCCTTATTAAATAACTAAACGCATGTGTAGTACAATGTACACGCGTGAAAGGCCTGGAGCATGTGTGATGCACAACTGGACGAGCAAAGATAATCTTTCGCGTGATTTGGCACTTTGACGTTTTGCTACATTTATGCTTTTAATTAGGAAGTTGTGACTTTCACATTCGTACTCAACGCCCGCGATAACGTACACGGTACATTTGCTTCTTTTTTATTTTTGCGTGAGCAAAGTCAAACCCACACACACACGGTGTAGATCTAGTATAAAAACTCCTCGCTCGAAGCACATCGGCACACAAGCAGCTCTTTTTCGGAAACGGAGAAGATGATGTTGAGTACCGTCACTGCGGCCATTTGTGTGCTGCACCTTGCGGCCGCTAATAATGTTTACGCGCCTCCGTATGTCTCTGAGTGCAAAGGTCATTGCCCCCAGGGACCGCCCGGTTCCCCTGGTAAGCCGTGCATACATCACGCTAGTTTATTGTGCAGCTAGCCTGTCCTGCTCCTGGGCATGTAGCCTTGACAAATCTTTTCACTTGCGTCTGCAGGTGAAAAGGGAGACACCGGAGCTCCGGGTTCCCCCGGTGCTAATGGACAACCAGGCAGCTGGGGATCTCCAGGATCCCCGGGGAATAAGGGAGAAAAAGGTGATACTGGATACCCAGGTGCCCCCGGTCCGCAAGGACGGCCTGGAGCCAAAGGTATAAGTGAATGTAAATTATTAGGCACACTCGGCAAGATGCCGAATCGATTACATTAATGGTTCATTGCAAAGGTGACAAGGGAGAAAACGCAATAGGTATCTACCCACCAAATCCTTCGTGTCAAAATTGCCCCCGTGGACCCCCTGGGCCCCCAGGAGTCAACGGTGCCCCTGGTCAACCAGGCGTGCCTGGAGAACGTGGCTATCCCGGTGAACCAGGGAAGAAAGGAGATCAGGGAGCACCTGGCAATCCTGGGCTACCTGGAGCCCCTGGTCAACCTGGAAAAAACGGTATAGTATGCGGCATGCGACGCTCTCTGCACATGCACCATGCATGGATTCAAAATAAATTGAGCAATGCGACATACCCTCTCCATCCCCATAGGAGAGAAGGGTGATAAAGGAGACAAAGGAGACCAAGGATATCCTGGAGTCAAGGGGGACAAAGGAGAGAAAGGAGATAAAGGAGACATGGGAGGTCGGGGAGAACCAGGAGTGAGGGGTCCTCCTGGAGAGCCAGGAAAGGATGGCAGGAATGGAGAAAAGGGAGACAAAGGAGAGAGAGGAAATGCTGGAACACCAGGACAGCCTGGTAGGCTGATTAATAGAAGCTGACGAGAAATGTGTGCATGTACACTTTACATTGAACACTTTATCAGGACGTGATGCCAGAAATGGTGAGAAAGGAGAATCTGGAGCACCCGGTACTCCTGGCCGCCCGGGTACCAATGGTGCTAACGGAGAACCTGGCCAGAAGGGAGAGGCAGGTCAAGCTGGCCCCCCGGGACAGCCACAAGGTACACGTGCGTGCATGCGTGGCTTGTTGATGCTTTATGCATGAAGATATAAGCTGTAGCGATCATAAAGCGTTGTACACATGTACATGCATGTACATGTAACTACTTATTCACTAATTGTATAGGATCCAAGCTGTACGTCAAGTGGGGAAGCAGTGAATGCCTGTGGGGCGAAGTCAATTTGTACGCTGGACATATTGTTGCCAGCAACAACCGCAATGATGCCGAAGGAGATTACATCTGCCTTCCCAACGAACGCAACCAGTACCCAACGCGCATACAGAACGCTAAGCTGAATCTGGAGGACGTCAACGATGCTAATGGAAAGAATATTCCTTGCGCGGCCTGCGTTGTTAAGGATCGATCCATTATCTTCACTTTTGTCGACACCACTACCCCCCCTCAAAAATGGTCCGTGGAGTACGTGGGACTCTTGGCGGCTAACCCAGAGAATCCGGGAGAGAACATCTGTGTCGACACGGCGACCAGCAATGGGCTCCTGAATTATCCGGCTAAGAATCTGGCTGTGATTGCTACGGAATCATACAAAGCATACGACGCGTACAAGCAGCAGGATGCAGTGTCTTGCGTTGTGGGCTCTATTTGAGCGAAACTCCACGAACATTTGCATATCCTATATGTCCTCCTGAGTTCTAATTACTGCACTGTAAAAGTATTTTATTGAAGAAAGGATTGTGCACAAATACAACATTTAATGCCGTTGACAAACTGATAGTCAGATAGGATTAGTACCGCCGAGAGGACGGAAGGGGGGAGGGAGCCGAGATAACTCTCCTGACATAGACTCAGTTTGTGTTAATTGAAAGGTCATTCATCTAACTGCACACTCATAATGCATATTCAGGCAGCCCAGCCCTTTATTTTTAAATGAGATAGCTATAGGCCCTTTTCCTGTGTCATGTGACCGCTCCGTAATCTAACATACGTCAGTGTCACACAATATAAATTAATACACGTCCCGCCATGTTGATTCACAGCTTTTACGGAAATATCCGAGTGACGAAAAGGGCCTATTGGTGATGATTTTCCATATCCCCAAACACATTACCTTATCCTGTACCCGGTGATACAAAAAATAATGGCATTGAGCAACACAGTTCTATCTGAATGCACGTGACAACTTTTATGCCATAGAACATGATCGCAGCTTGAAACATATGGTAGCAGCTATGTATAATCATGTGACGTGTCAAAGATGGAGATCATGAAGCTGATGTCCTAAAGTAATGCTTGTGCTGCTGCCTACTCCCCCCTCCCCCCTCTCCCCCCCTCCCTCCCCTAATAGCCTCAATTTTATTCAAACATATTGCTTCATTGTTCTCTGATAAACAGGATAAAGCTTTCAGCAAGGTTGTGTTGGGTTCGCTGCAAAATTGGTTTTTCATTGCTATGCTATGATGGGCTTTTTTGGGTCATGATCATTGATTCCCACAAGATATAAAATCATAATATTTATTGGCAAACTTATTCCGAATTTTATTTATGATAATCTTTTGTTGTTCTATTTTACTATAACAGAACACAAACTGAAGCAAATTCACAAGTTTTGGGGGATATATATGGCAACAGGCTGAGCATAGTACATGTGAGAGCAAACGCCAGAGCCATCCTTGCCAGATCCTTGCAGGTGGCAGACATACAGGTCGACGTAATGGACTATTGATATGTTAATTCATTCTGTGTGTACTTGTATTATGTTATTATTATTATAGAGCAATATTGTAGCTTCATAGCATCTAGGAATAGACTAAAGCATATTAGAAAACGATACAATACTAAAATGATTTAATAATATCTGACAAACCAAAATGAATAGACTCCTTTCATAAAATGTGTAATACGATTCAATGCAACTGACAATCTCTTTATTTCCACTCCAAATACATAAATACATATACTATAGGAATACACACTAGCTATAAATAGTGCTTCTTGAACATCCCTTGACCCCCAATCCCACAGGTGCAGTACTAAGTTCAGTTGGAATTAGTATTCAGGGTCTATTCAGAGCTGTCTATCACATCCATGTTAATACTTTGGCTAGTGAAGTTAAATGCCTTCGCTTAATCGAAAGAAGAGATCTAAGCAGCGAGCGGAATACCTTCAAAAGCAAGACGATATTTTATCACAAGAAAACAAGGCTAAAGCCCGAGCGCGCTACAAGGCCGATCCCGAAAAGAAGAAGGCCTCTGTACGCGACAGCTACAAGGCCGATCCCGAAAAGAAGAAGGTCTCTGTACGCGACAGCTACAACGCAGATATTGAATCTCGCTGCCTTTTAGCAGCACGGTTCTCCTCGACGTCCTCTTGATATCGCTGCCTTTTAGCAGCACGGTTGTCCTCGACGTCCTCTTGATATCGCTGCCTTTTAGCAGCACGGTTCTCCTCGAGGTCCTCTTGATATCGCTGCCTTTTAGAAGATTGCTTATATCAAGAGGATGTCGAGGAGAACCGTGCTGCTAAAAGGCAGCGATATCAAGAGGACGTCGAGGACAACCGCGCTGCTAAAAGGCAGCGATATCAAGAGGACGTCGAGGAGAACCGTGCTGCTAAAAGGCAGCGATATCAAGAGGACGTCGAGGACAACCGCGCTGCTAAAAGGCAGCGATATCAAGAGGACCTCGAGGAGAACCGTGCTGCTAAAAGGCAGCGAGATCAAGAGGACGTCGAGGAGAACCGCGCTGCTAAAAGGCAGAAATAAGAGGACAATTCAGCTGCCATTAAGGCATCTGAAAGAAATCGGTATTGGAATGACCCCGCTGTCCAATTGGCTAAACGTGCTGCCGAGAGGAAGCGGTATCGCAGGGGTCGAGGCAGCGATATCAAGAGGACGTCGAGGAGAACCGCGCTGCTAAAAGGCAGAAATACGAGGACAATTCAGCTGCCATTAAGGCATCTGAAAGGAATCGGTATTGGAATGACCCCGCTGTCCGATTGGCTAAACGTGCTGCCGAGAGGAAGCGGTATCGCAGGGGTCACCGAACTACCACTACCACCCAAAGGTATGTCATGGAGGGTTGTATTGCACTAGCATTAAAAAGCTATAGGAAGATGTGCATGCAACATGTGTACAGCACGCATGTAAGGGATCTGCACAAAACCATTCACTCCACATGTAAAGCATGCATGGTGACCCAACTGTTGTCTATTGAATATTGGGGTGTCATCCTTAATCTGATGTACAAAAAGGCTTCCTTATCTGATGTACAACGGTAGCCCGCCTGCAACAGTGTATGATTTTAATTGCATTTGCTAGGGTTGAGCACTGAAAACAGTAGACCTCAATGGTAGGTGTGTAGTGGCAGAGGAGATAGGGGACAGAGACCATGCACCCCTTGAAATAGAAATGTACAAATGAGTGTCGCAAGCTCACTAGGGAAGAAGTAGCATTTGTGTTGAGGACAAAGTCACTGTTCCAAATGTCCATTCATCATTGGAGGGGAGGTCATTCCCATGTAAACATTGTTAACACCTTTTAATTTGGAGCATGAACAACTTCCTCCAATTTTGGCACCTTTGGGGGGTCATGAGTTATGCAGACCAATCCAGTGAATAGAGATAAAATTGGACCAATAGAATTTTAGCACAGCTGGCAACACACACACACACACACACACACACACACACACACACACACACACACACACACACACACACACACACACACACACACACACACACACACACACACACACACACAACCACTCCCCCTTATCTGTGAGGTCATGAATATGTAGACCAATTGGTGATGTACCAATGAAATTGGACCAATAGAATTATAGCACAGCCGGCACACATGTAAAGGCTTTTCATGTATAAAAGCGACTCACCTGCCAAATAGTGCACTTTGCTTGCTGAGAACGAAAAAGGTAAAAACTAAATCCTTGCACTTTGTTTCTATACTCTCTGTCAGATGCAGTGCTGCCCCCCTACTGTCCGCCGCCAGCAGTAGCAGCGCTGCCCCCACCGCCACCAGCAGCAGAGCTGCCCTCACCGCCACCAGCAGCAGCAGCAGCAGCGCTGCCCACACCGCCACCAGCTCAGAAGCAGCAGGAGCACCGCTACAGTATTGGCACCAGTCCCCCCCACCACCACTTCGCCTGCTGCCACCCTGGCCGCTGCCACCACCACCCGCATGGCTCCCATGGCCTGAACCAGGCTGCCGAGGTCAGAGACGAGGCTTGGGGAGAGGAAGAAGACAAGCCAGGGGAACCGTACAGTACATTAAAAACTCATATATACTTATAATTTCAATTATTACATTTTTTAACCTCCCTCCCTTCGAAAATTAAAATGAATTTGTGACAACATTTAAAGACGCTACTACGACAGGGGAAAAAACTAATGAAACAAGTAAATAAAAACATTCTCTAACGAGAAAGTTGTTGGTATATAGGATTGACCAATGGTGGTGTAAAAAGCACGGAAACAAGAGTGACAGAAATTTGACTGGAAAATTGAAATAGGCCTATATTTAGCACACTAACGTTATAACAGTACATGCCTGAGTAATGGGCTAAATATAGGAATATTTCAATTTTCCAGTCAAATTTCTGTCACTCTTGTTTCCATGCTTTTTACACCACCATTGATCAATCCTATATATCAACAACTTTCTCGTTAGAGAATGTTTTTATTTACTTGTTGTAATAACAAATCATACACCCTCCCAAATTTGCCTCGTTAGACCACCTGGCACCCAGGAGACAAAGGTGCACATGGCGAACCAGGCAAACCTGGAGAACGTGGCTATCCTGGTGAACCAGGGAAGAAAGGAGATCAGGGAGCACCTGGCAATCCTGGGCTACCTGGGACCCTAGGTCAACCTGGAAAAGACGATATACGTACATGTACATGTACGTGAGTTTTCAATGTGATATTCCAGCACTTGTTTGGAGGGCTCTAAGTAGAATATTACGTCATCCAATTACCTCTTCTTCACTCCCCTTCACCATTCCCCATAAGAGAGAAGGGTGATAAACGACGTAATCAAGGGGGACAAAGGGGAGAAAGGGGAGAAAGAAGACTAGGGAGAACTAGGGGTGAGGGGTCCTCCTAGAGAGCTAGAAAAGGATGCAGGAATAAATAAAAGGGAGACAAAGAGGATGCTGGAACAGATAGGCAGATGAGTAGCAGCTGCATGACGAAGAATGCCGGTATGCATGTGCAGTTTACATTGAACACTTTAACAGGACATGATGGCAAAGATGGTGATAAAAAGGGAAAACATGGAGCACCTATAGTACTCCTCGCGGATGGAATTAATGAAGCCTGGTCAGAAGGGAGACGCTGGTTCACCTGGCTCCCTGGGATCCCCTGGACCACAAGGTACGTGTGATTAGTGAGCATTTACATTACATGTCTACGTTAGAATGTATGGGGTCAGGATGCCTAAAGTGCATGAGGAAAAGAGTATACAGACCCCGTACGTAGCTTGTTATGCGATGCCAATCCATAGAAATGCATGCGCGGATGATATACATGTACAGGTATGCGTATAAAAGCGCTTCGACTGCATGATGCGTTCAAATTTGGCGCCAGTTCAGATTTGGTACTCGTCTTGAAAAACACGCGAACTATAGGGAGCCGATTGTATACAGTGTATTGGTATACGACAATTGATTTTCCCCTGCTACGAAATAAAAAAATCTTTGAGTCAGGACATGCATGATCGAGTACACTGCTGGTGGTGTATGCATGTATTTCTATCAGCGTAGGAATGAGTAGATGAACAGCCACGAAATTGGAAAAATGAGGCAGCTACTGCATGCGATGAGCTGGGTCAGGACTGAGACGGGGAGGGGGGGCGGAAGCCTAGGGCCCCCCCCCCCCCCCCCACTCCCTCTATCCCAAATGACATGCGTGCATGGGAACGTTTTCTAGTCTATTGGAAAGCACATCGTTACATTTTCCTAGCCTCAACCAACTACGTGATCAATTCTGATGGAAGACACTACTGTAACATATAGTAGTGTTTTAGAAGGGTGCTGGTTATTATATCGTTAATATAACGTAGCTGTTGTTGTGCAGACCAGCAGCGCAAACCCAACTACAGCCACGTAAGTACCGTAGCAAGAAACTGCAATCAAGACTCGTTTACGCACAATTCAGTGCAGCTACCTAAAGATTACAGAACATATAAATGTACTACTACATGTACATGGTGCTTGCAGTGTGCAATAAACACCAGACTCCTCTTGCACATTACACTGCCCTCCTCTCCATCAGGCTGTGTCCTCGCAGTTTTCATACAGGTCAGGGGGTCGCCTCAGCTGAGGTACACAATCGAAGAGAGAAAGTGCATTCAATTGGTGTATGTTTGTGCATTGTCCCAAAACAATACAATGAGGTATTATTGGAAGACTATCAATTGATCTCACACGATACAAAATTCTAATGAAGGAGGGACGCGTTTTAACGTATTTGACACACTGTTGTCACAGTAAACTAGTCCATGTATTTCACTAAAATCTGCTGCAAACTGTCACCTTGACAATCATATGTTCATTGTTAGTGAACCAGATACACCTGCAAATTCTGAACAGCTGCCAAGGGCAGTTGCAGAGACGTCTACTCACCCTCAAGAGCCACCCATTCCCATGCAGGGAACATCAAACCGATGCTTGCACTTTAGATAGATTAGCAGCTTGTACGCTTCTCTGCATACATGCATTTAATTTGCATAACTGGTCAAAGAAATCAATGTCCAAGTAATTGGGTTTGTCATTAAATGTACATTTAATAAAGGTATCATAGATTACATGTGTCGCAATTCAGTATTGGCTTATGAATAGAACGCCGGTGTCATAGGGATTATACGGTCCGGGTAATGTTTCGGGACGGAGTGCCCTAGCCTGACAAAGCTTCCTGTGCGCAACATGCATATAGATGTACTATTGTAGTTTGGGGATGTAACTGCGGCCTAAACAGAGGCAATCGTCGTGTTGATTATATTAAGCTCGTCAGTGCGCTTAAGTTTCGTCTACTAGCGCAGACAAAATGCAGTGCCCTGAGTATTGTTGTCGGATAAGCACCGCCAATAAGAAAATAGAAGCCCAATAGCTTTCCTCTGCGACACGTCTACCACACGTGTAAAGATGTACATGTACACGTAGTTGCATGAGCATGCGCATTGGTACAAATGCGCATTGTGTACGCAGTTACTAATATTCTATTCTTGTTAACATTTTATATTTTTATGCACTACTTAGCAATTAGTGTACAGATGACTCTTAAAGTTCTTGAGCGGGTCCGAACGAGAGCCAAACAGAAGCGCTATAAACCACCTAGCAGCATGCATAATAAAATCACGCAATAGCAATGCATTGAGATGCATGGTTAATTAAGAAATCAGTGCCTTATACAGTTGTACCTCCATGACAGATACTCCGATTCTCAGTGCGTATGATTGATTAGCTGTTTAGAGGACATTTCAGACCTCTAGAATGTTAAAGAAAAAACATGCCCTAGATTCCATTTCACGATCTATACATACCCATGCAGTGTACGATGTCGTCTTGAGTCATACATACAGTGTATGCATGGATTCGACTCCCTTTAATCACCTATAATTCTACCATGCAGCTCAGTGGTCTGTCTTTTGGAACTAAGCTGCAACTGATCGGCCATATGCGTTTCAGCATTCCGGCACTTACATGTATGGATGAAAGAGACAGAACCATGCAGTGTGAACACACGTACATGCATGGTACCATTACAGTAGCAGGATGTTCAGGTTTAGCGCCAACACAGCAAAAACAGATTGATGCATGTCACTAGAAATCTATAATCGAGCACTCATTTTTCAAAAACGAGTGCCCTATTATTGATTTCTAGTGACATGCATCAATCTGTTTTTGCTGTGAAGAATATCGGCCTTGTACCGTGCGTGCTTCGCAGACTGTAAGTATAATAAATCAGACACTCCGTATTCTATGCGTAAAAACTATACAATACATGTGCACTGTACAAGCAAGAAAGGAGTGTGTGGTGTGCAAATGCATGATCAGAGATGATGTGTACTGTACTGGCGTGATTTGGCACATTGCCATTCTATGGACTATGCTACTATTAATTATAGGAAGCTGTGACTTTCATATTCCCACTCAACGCACATTTGCTTCATTTTTATTTTTGCATCAGCAAAGTTGAAACCCACACACACAGTGTACATCAACTATAAATACTCGTCGCTCGAAGCACATCGGCACAAGCAGCTCTTTTTCGGAAACGGAGAAGATGATGTTGAGTACTCTCACTGCGGCCATTTGTGTGCTGCACCTTGCGGCCGCTTATGTAGCGTACCCGCCTCCTCCTCCACCATATCGGGCTGAGCCATCCTGCAATGGTTATTGCCCTCCGGGACCGCCCGGATACCCTGGTAAGCCGTGCATGCATCACGCTAGTTTATTGCGCAGCTAGCTTTCCCTGCTCCTGGGCATGTAGCCTTGACAAGTTCCTCCACCTGCGTCTGCAGGTGAAAAGGGAGACCCCGGAGCTCCAGGTTCCCCCGGTGCTAATGGACAACCAGGCAGCCAGGGACCTCCAGGACCCCCGGGATATAGGGGAGAAAAAGGAGACACTGGATACCCAGGTGCCCCCGGTGTGCAAGGACCCCCTGGAGCCAAAGGTATGTGCGTGTATATAAATAATTAGGCACACTCGGCAGATGCGGAATCGATTACATATATGGCTCGTTGCAAAGGTGAAAAGGGAGAAAACGGAGTATGCATCTACCCATCAAATCCTTCATGTCAAAATTGCCCCCGTGGACCCCCTGGACTCTCAGGAGGTAACGGTGCCCCCGGCGAACCAGGCAAACGTGGAGAACGTGGCTATCCCGGGGAACCAGGGATGAGAGGAGATCAGGGAGCACCCGGGCTACCTGGAGCCCCAGGTCAACCTGGAAGAAACGGAGGTATGCGTGCGAGTCTCTCTGCACATGCACACATAGGTTCAAAATAAATAGAGCAATATGATTATCACACACCATCTCCATCCCCAATGTATAGGAGAGAAGGGTGATAAAGGAGACAAAGGAGACCAAGGATATCCTGGAGCCAAGGGGGACAAGGGGGAGAAAGGAGATAAGGGAGAGAAGGGAGACAAGGGAGAACCAGGAGTGAGGGGTCCTCCTGGAGAGCCAGGAAAGGACGGCAGAAATGGAGAAAAGGGAGGCAAAGGAGACAAAGGCGATGCTGGAACACCAGGACAGCCTGGTAGGCAGATGAATAGAAGCTGACGAGGAATGTACACTTTACATTGAACACTTCAACAGGACGTGATGGCAGAAATGGTGAGAAAGGAGAACCTGGAGCACCAGGTACTCCTGGCCGCCCTGGTACCAATGGTGCTAACGGAGAGCCTGGCCAGAAGGGAGAAGAGGGCCAAGCTGGCCCCCCGGGAGCCCCTGGACCACAAGGTATACGTGCATGCATGCATAGCTTGTTGGTGCTCTATATGCATGCAGATATATAGCTGTAGCGAACATCAAGTATGCATCCATGTCTCAAAATGTAAAGTGATAGATGTACACGATACGATACAGAAACATACGTGCATACAACCATAAGTGCTGATGTATACAGTATATACTACGTAGAATGTTGCACCGAAGCTATCAGACTCTGCGCAATCATGTATGCCTGATCAGGATCGTATGTTCTACAATCACGCATGCACAGGATCCGATCTGTACATCAAGTGGGGAAACAGCGAATGCCTGTGGGGCGAAGTCAATTTGTACGCTGGACATATCGTCGCCAGCCACAACCTCAAGGATGTCGTCGGAGATTACATCTGTCTTCCCAACGAACGCAACCCAAACCCAACGCGCATACAGAACGCTAAGCTGAGACTGGAGGACGTCAACGATGCTAATGAAAGAATATTCCCTGCGCGGCCTGTGTGGTTAAGGATCGATCCATTATCTTCACCTTCACCGATACCACCACCTGCCCCCCAAAATGGGCTGTGGAGTACGTGGGATTCTTGGCGGCAAACCCAGAGAATCCGGGAGTGAACATCTGTGTCGACACGGCGACCAGTAATGGGCTCCTGAATTACCCATCTAAGGATCTGGCTGTGATTGCTACGGGATCCTACAAGGCTTACGACGCGTACAAGCAGCAGGATGCAGTGTCTTGCGTTGTATGCTCTATTTGAGCGAATCGGCACTATCTAACATTCACATACATGTACATGTATCCTATAAAGTGTATACGTCTAATTGCCATACATGTATGTACAATACAGTATATTTCATCGAAGAAATGATTTTTCGCCCAATGTGATGCCATTGAAAACCTGGGATAAAATATCATTACTATTAAATGTATAAACCCACAATGTGCTTTTATTGGCTTCCGCAACAATGTAAAAATAGCTCTGACATACAGTACATGTAGGGACGTCTGAAATAGTCGTACTGTATCTATTTAGATGTAGTTTCCCTATCCGATTTTGCAACGTGTGATTCGAATTAGCTTATACTCTTTTCCCAGCCCAAAGCTGCTAATACGCGTAATTTTTACCCTCGATCGTCACAACAAATGTGTACGCATGTGCGGTGCGACGATGCGTTTCAAGATTGCCGAAATCATGCAGCTTCACGCTGGAATCACGTGCATGAAGATTTAGCAGGCGAAATAAGCTGCAGGTATAAAGTTAGGCCCATTCGATGTTGCAACATTCTTCCGAGCAAACCGTAAGTCAAAAGTGCGATCTATATGGATACGCCCAAGTAGGATCGATATTATTAAGCAGCTTTTGTGTCCAGTTTAGATAATTCACACCGGCACATCAGCAAGCACAATGAATCGTCTCAGATAATGTAACACATCTCCAACAAAAGCTATTGTCAAAAACAATTATTCGGTCTATTGTTACTGTTTGCAACACTAAATTCTCCCAATCCCAATTAATTACCGACAGTCAAATGAAGAAACTTTTTGCGTGGGGGCGGTGGGGGAGGAGGGGGTCTCTCTCCGGGGTATGGAACGAAGCACATAAAATTATGTGTTAGCTCGTTATTTAATATCATCAGCAGCTGATGGAATTAAGTAACGAGCTACATGTAACTAACGTGAATGTGCTCAGAAAACAAAACGCATGGTAGATGCGGATTATTATTTCAATGAGCATTAGACGCAAACGAAGGGGGGGGGGGGGGGGGGGGGACGGCCAGATCCACAGATCCATTGACAACAGCGTCTCGCATGTCTGCCACGCGTAGATTTTTGTATTCATAATCATGTACAAGTACGTTCTGTACAACTTACGCTCCCGGGCCGCTACACCAAAGACCCCACATTGTGCCAGAACGCACGTACTGTATAGTTCTCTTTTCTTACCTGCATATATGACTCAAAACCTGTTTATTGAACCACGCAACAGCACGTACACATCTTTCAATTCAGAACACCAATGACATATAACTTGCCGACGGCTAATCCCTGCTCTAACTGAGTGTAATGAAGCGCACATTTGACACTCTTCTCCTCTTGAAGCAATTTGCCACCATGACGTGTACGATCAACGTCACTCCCGACGACGTGCTCCAAAGCGAGATGAAGACAGCATTGGAGAAAGCAAAGCCCGCGTTAGCATCGGCCCACTTGGACAGATACACATCGTTGATGACGACCGGTATCGTGAAAACGAAGAACAGGAGCGGGAACGCGGCCAGCGGGAGGAGCTGCTTAAGCGCTTTCCAGTGCTGGCCGCCGTCGGTGAGCGGCTCGCGCGCGTCCCTCCCACACACCCTGCGTCCCAGTTTGACGACCACGAAGACCATGGCTGCCGATGCCGTCAGGAGGGTCAACATTGCCGGTCCGTCCCACAGGGCAAACCTCTCGATGAACGCAGGGCGGTTACTCTCGTTGATGTAAATGTAGCATTTCCCGCTGGGTCCCAGCCCGTACGAGCGAGTCGTAAGCGGTACGGAGGCGATCAACGCTGGTACGAGTAGCGAGGTCACCACGTACAGCGCTTCGAACCTCTTGAGGTTCTTGTAGAACACGGCGAAGCAGAACAGGTGCACCGTCACCCACATCGTGAAGAGAAGCTTCATCCATTGCGTGTACACAACCACCCACCCGATAGCGGTACAGACCTTAGCGTAAACACTAACGTCACTGCTGTAGTTGACGAAGACAATTTCCGACGCCTCAATCGTTGCGAAGGTCAAGCCGGCCAGCACCTGGTACAAAGCCAGTCTATAGACGACCATTTTGTAAAGCTTCAATCGCAGCACCAAGATGATCGCCAGCAAGCACACGAGTGCAGCGATAGTATTGGCCGCGCAGAAGAAAATCGCCTGTGGCGATGGTTGATAGGGCCGAGCCATCAATCGACTGGGTGTGTCGGATGTCTCACTTCAGTCCAACCCCCCAAAATAATAATAATAATAATAATAATAATAATAATTCAAAAACACTGCGTTAATTATTTCCAGAACTGATGAAATACGTTGTACACGCATTGAGGTGTGAATACATGCAGTTTTTATTTTATTTTTTGGCTTCTTTTTTAGCTTATGCATGGATATGTGAAAACTAAACATTAATTGATTTGAATGTGGAGTAAAATGTCTCACCCCCGAACTAGTGGTTCCGCTCGCTTTATCGCCTCCTCCCCTTTCTTCAAGCGATACGTCTAAAGTGCACGAGTTGTTTGAAAATTCATATATTTTTTCTATCCACTTATGCAATCGGAAAAATGCATAGATGTCCTCTCGATGTATTGGAATTTCCGGATATGTTATATATGGAAAGTTCTACTAGATTTTGAGTCTTGTGGATTTTATGTACATGTATATAAAAAAAAACTCAAATTGCTTTAACATACCAACGGTTATAGCGATATCGACTCTCTATTTTCAAACTTTGTCCTACACTATTTCTCTATGTGAAAACGTATTTTGGTGCCTTGCACAATTATAGTGCCGACTTTACGATACCCCATCAAGATCTAAACCTAGCTCTGTGGCTGCGATTAATCTTATGGCTCTTCATGCGCAGCCAAACATAGCTTTAGAATGAAGCATTTCGCTTCAACATACAGAGAAGTACCCTTCGGTTATGTCGATTAGCTATGATACTTTTTAAATTGTCATTCGCTCGTTACTTGCACACGCTGCCACCCTCACTAACCATAGGTTCAACCATAGGTGTTTGTTTTTTTATGCTTCCACCTTTGTCGACAGCTGATTGCAGTCCTTAACTTCTTTGATACTCTCCGTGAACCAACGCACTTCTGTCGAGAGATACCCCGGCCCATATCATGGGGCATTTGGTGATTAGTTACTAACAGCGCAGCTAAGAGAACTGTGCAGGTTTATAAATTCTAGCTGCTATGCGCAAAAAGGCCTAGCTATAAAATTAAAAAATGATCTAGTTACCAAGTACAGTAGGTGAATTTCTGACGGCTGTGTTTGTTCGCGCGCGAGACTCGTGTACCAGAAATCGTCAGTGTATGGCCATGCAGTTCCACTATCCCAAAAGGTTACAGTCTGGTGATAGCAAAAGTTGAAAGCCAGACAGCTGCACAGTACACTGCAGGCGTACGATGGATGCAAAAATACAGGCTGTAATTGATTACCCTGTTCCCACTAACGTGAAGGAACTCAGGCAGTTTTGGGGTTGGCAAATTATTATCGTCGTTTTGTCTAGGACTATTCCAAAATAGCATCGGCTCTGTTTAAACTGACGCAGAAAACTGTTCTCAGCTATTCGAGCTGTTTGAAGTCAGGTTCGTGACAATGGAACAGAGAAAGTTATTGCTTACTGGAGTAGGCAATTGTCGAAAGCTGAACGGAATTATTCCACCATTGAGCGTGAAGCACTTGCTATCGTGAAAGCGGTTAAGGAGTTTTATCCATATTTATATGGACATGAATTTGTCTTGCAAACCGAGCATCAACCGCTTGTACATGAACATCTGAGGGATGTAGGTGGGCGCATCACACGTTGGTCGATGTTCTTGCAGCAGTTCAGCTTCACTGTGACACACAAGGCAGGCAGGTTGAATGGAAATACTGATGGACTTTCCAGGACGCCATCATCAGCTACAGTTGCACCTCAGTTGGCTGCAGCCATTACTGAAGCCACGGTTGAATCGTCAGATAATTTTGCCATCATTAGGGAACACGGCGCGACAGTGTACCGTATGCAGCCTTGTATATTGCACCCATACTAATCGATACTCGTCTGCACTCGACACGTGGGCAGTTTTTCATACGTCACGAATGCGGCGCCTGTATACGTCTCAGAACGAACACTTCGCTTATACGTATGATATCGCGGTCTGCATATGGATTCAAGATATTCGTCATCACCTGTCTGCATACTTCAGATGAACGCGTGCAGACTCTGTACACGTCATGTATTCGAATCGTTTCAAATCCATTTTCTGTTCTGCATACTTGAAGGCTAGTGCTTAAACCTGAACCACGCCAGTCAGAATTTAACGGCAAACTTTAATCAAATTACAGCTGAAATACAACTTGGTCAAAAAATAAACAGGTATAGTTCCAAGCTGGCGATCAAAGTCTCCATCACATTTTCCCGATGTAGTTAGAAGGGCACTCTCCGCCTAGCAGAGGCCTCTTGGAAGGCGAGCACGAGCCTCTACTACTCTCGCGGCGCTTGTCGACGGTTTCCTTACAAGCACACGCTAAAATATTACAGAGGTTATGCACAAAGAACTCAGCATTTACTTACTCTCTGACCGCGGTGGTAGGTAGCTTATGCTTCACAATGCTATCGTCGTCATCCCCTTGGTTGGCCATGCAGCGAAACGTTTTCATTTGGCCGTAGTACACCCTGGCG
Source organism: Ephydatia muelleri (assembly GCA_013339895.1). Taxonomy (NCBI): domain Eukaryota; kingdom Metazoa; phylum Porifera; class Demospongiae; order Spongillida; family Spongillidae; genus Ephydatia; species Ephydatia muelleri. The sequence goes on from JABACO010000075.1 coordinate 72,383, forward strand.
TCGGCTCAAGAGCTGTGGTCAGACATAGCATGCCTACTGAGTAATCCACATGCACACATACAACGTACTATGCTCTTCGTAATGGCGTTCTATTGGTCGGCACTGTGCTTAAGAGAACAAACATGACGCACGTAAACCTTTGTGACAACTTGAAACGCCGCCTCACTGCATCTACTGAATCACACACTTGTCCTGGTTTGACATAAGCAACACCGTATAGTGTACAGTGTAAACGCGCACAACTTACAAGGCCTAGACTGCTTAAGTCCGTTCGGTATGCCTATATAACCTCCGCCTGTCACCCGCGTTCTCCGAAACTCTTGGAACTCTTTATCTTGCACAGTTGCACCTCACTGATTCGTCAGCTATATAGTGATCAAAATCAACAATCCAATTTCTCTTACGTTGGGAACGGGCTCCATTAGTACTGTCTCCACAGATAGCCCAGTAGTCCAACTTTCCTTTCCTCCTATTTCGTTGGGTACTCAACCAAGTTGCCTATTTTTGTTTCCTTTGCTCGATCGTGCGTCGTCACCTCCATTAATGACCAACATGTGCAAAACTTAAAACCGAGCATGCGCAGATAATGAAATTAATTTCTCAAATAGGCCTACAGGCTACACCCCGCTAGAAATAGTCACAGATGTAGGTATCAGAAGTTTACAATGATTATAGGGATCCAATAACTTACCTGTGAGTTCGAAATAGTACGCGACTCGGTCGAGGTAATTATAGTAGCCACACTCATATGCGTTTTCATGGGTGTGGTTAAAACGGCCTATATTCCTATTTATTGCGCACTATCGTAATTTACGGGCTAAAGTGCCGCTCGCGATATGGGTGCGGTACGCACCCGATACTTAGCCCCAACAATACCCATCTGCACACTGCACTGGACATTGACATATCTAGGTACGAGTATGTATATTGGTCCGCACACGTGCATGTCTGGATATGTATCTGCATACCATGGCGTGGGCAAACTCTGCATATTACTGCATACGATACTATGTCACGCAGTGGAAGCTCTGGCTAAAGATGTCTACATGGCATCTGTTCTGGAGGCAGTGAGGCAATTAAGGCAAGCCACCATCAGGACTCACTCATCAGCATGGGAAGATATTTATTCAAAAGGGAGTGCTTTGTAGGAGTTACAAAGAATCCGTGGACTCAGAGCCTTGTATTCAGATGCTGATACAAATAGATCTGAGGTCCACGATTCTTAAAAAACTCCACGATAGTGCAGATCACATGGGTGTAAAGCGTACAATGGAGAGAGTATATACGACGTTGATATGACTGGCGGGTATGAATCGGATATTGAGCGATGCATGATACGAGAATGTCAAAACAGGAACAATCCTCAACCACTTCCTCAGGCTCCATTGGGTACAATTAGTGCTAGTTACTCTTTTGAGAAGATCTCGTGGGACATTATGGGCCCCTCACCTGTCACAGAAAGAGGTAATAAATATATTTTGGTAGTAACAGATCTATTTAGCAAATGGGTGGAAGCGTTTCCGTTACAGCTTATACTGATGGTCTCACTTTGACCAGTATATTAATGGACGTGGTGATATGTCGCTATGGCGTTCCCCAGCAGCTGCATAGCGATCAAGGTAGCAACCTACATGCGGAGGTAAACCAAATACTTTGTCATTTGCTTGGGATTGAACGTACCAGGACAACTGCTTACCATCCACAAGGAAATGGGCAAGTGGATGATCAATCAAGCGTAAAAATGGTTAGAGAGCATCATAGTGATTGAGACAAGTATTTACAGAAAGCTATTTTCGCATATACGACATCATTGCATGAGTCTACAGGCTTTTCACCATACATTGTCAATTTTGGAGGTTCACTGGTCTTACCTGTTGATGTCATGTTGGGTCGTTTTGATAGAGAAGGGAATGATGGCAATATTCCCCAGTACATCAAGGAGGTGAGAAAAACACTGAAGAATGCCTATGATGTGATCCGTGTTAATTTGGATGTGGCCCAGAAAAAAAAGGAGGTTCTGAAGGATAAGCACTGTTCAGAAACGAACTTTAGGATTAGTGACAGAGTGTGGTTTTTCAATCCAGCAGTGAAGGTTGGTCATATAAAGAAGTTCTCTTCACTGTGGAGAGGGCCTTATACTGTTATTGACCGGGTAAGTCCAGTGAATCATAGGATTCAGTTGACTGCATGTACTACAAGCACCCAAATAGTTCATTACAATCGGTTGAAGCTTTGTCAAGGTGATCCAGAGAAGTGTACAATGTCAAGGGAATCGGAACAGACTAATCAGCTGGAGAGGGATGAAGTACTTTCATCAGTAGATCCATCACCTGATATGGGTTAAGAGATGAATGTCCAGGTGGATATGTATGTGCTGATGCTGATGATGAGACAATGACACCAGAGCAGCCTGTAAACCACAGACCACAGCGAGATCGCCATCCTCCACTGAGGTATGGACATTATTATACACATTGAATATACATCCTGGAATTTAAAGAGGGAGTAATGTGGCAAGTAGAACTTACATGATTGGTCATATTCTACGTGTGTTATGATTGGCTATGTTATACGTGTAAGTATATATGGACAGTTTCCGCGAAAATTGCCCCATGTTATAAAAATGCATCGCGTTTGAATCGCTATAACTTCCCAAAGGATAACGCTATCGACTTCCTATTTTCAACACTTCATAGTGAAATGGTGTAGTATGAAGTGTTGAAAATAGGAAGTCGATAGCTTTATCCGTTGGGAAGTTATAGCGATTCAAACGCGATGCAGTTTTATAACATTTTAACCGTGGGGCAATTTTCGCGGAAACTGTCCCATATATTGTCGGTTGCCATTGAAACCGCGACGTAAGTGTAAATAATTCGTCATAAATGTCTCTGTAAAGTTTCGTGTAAATAGGGGTCAAAAATATACTTCGTGCTTAGAATAAAACACCTCAATACTACTGTACTTGTATTCCGTCCTGTAGACTTGAATGTTTAGTCTGCGTGATTTAAAAAGAAAAAACTGAACAAACATAACTCTATATACACAAGTATTGAAATAACATGTGTAATGAAAAGTTCTATGATCACATTTCAAAGATGCTTTATCATTACTACTATAATAATCCATCCTGTACATTTAAGATTTCCTTTCCGTACACTGTTAAAAAAAGGGTGTTACCACAACACACTTAGGGGTGTTCGTACGCCTGTTTAGGAATAACACCCCATGGAGTGTAGTGGTAACCGCTCAGGAGTGTTACAGCCAACACCCCTGAAGTGTAGCCATTACACTCTTATGGGTGTTGACACGGGTATCAGAAGTTCGTGTATGCACCGTAATCTTACGATACAACATAAATTGATCTTAATAAACTATACAACAACAGTTGATGATTTTAATAAAAAGTTGATAATAAATACAAGCATACAACAAAACTATAAACATGTCTTTAGGGCCTATACGACAATCAAGTAGTCCTGGAGTGTTTCTCTGCATGCTTCGGACACTAAACAAATGAAGAAAACACATGCATATATAGAAAACGCATGCATATATATAAAGGTCAGGTTCCAATATGAGACATGTCTAACCTTTTTAATTGAATCTTGGGTGCCACCATCAGTCCGACGACGGTCATGTTCGCTAAGCAGATCGGTTACAATAACAACGTCAATCGTACCGATTGTTAAGCTTACCTCGAAGGCTTGCTACAGCCAGCGTGTCATATGACCTTTGTAAGGTAAGGTAGGGCGTTATTTAACGCGACAAGATACTTACCTGCCTTAAGCAGTGGCTCATTATAGTGGGTAGCGCAGCACACAGTAGCAGCCGAATTTTCCTTAGCTAGAGCGTATAAACAGGCATTCCGGTCCGATCGCGAACTGCTGTTCTCGATGAACTCTCTTCAAAGCGCTAAACTTGTTTTACTCAAATGCATCGCTCAACGCTGGAAGGAAACAAATAGCTTACCAAAAAGTCGTGTAACACCGAACTTACCTGTTAAAGAACGTGTTTCTAAGGGTCACGCATGCGCAACGAAATATATTTTTAGCATGACCTTACATGTATATTTGTTACAATTGTGGATAATCAACATGTCTCACCATCGACAAGAAAGGACACAAATAGCTGTAGGTATTCAGGATGTCTAAGATATAGAGTTGTCCAAATGTGAGGAAAGCTATACAGGACTTTTGAGTAGTTCCAATTGCAAAAAGTGCACTTCTCTCAGAGTGTATTTGCAGCTGTCCAACAGTATTTCTGTGTATGTGTGGTGTGTACATGTAAGCATATACATACACACATGAATTATACACATACACATCATGTGCATGTGTGTTAATATGTGTGCATTGTGTGTGAATGAGTGTGTATGTGTGTTTTTGCATGTGTGTGTATGTGCATGTGGCCATGTGTGTATACAGGCCTGTAGCCAGGGGGGGTTGGTCAATCCCCCTCATTTGATGCCTGATTGCAAGGGGGTACGCATGTGCATGTGTATGTGTGTGCATGTGTGCATTGTGTGTGCATGTGTGCGCTTATGTGAACATGCGTGTGTATGTGTGTGATAGCATGAGTCTGTCATGCACGTGTGTGCATGTGTGTGTGCATTGTGTGTGTATGTGTGTATGTCTGCACGCGTGTGCATGTGTGCATTGTGCGCATGTGTGTGTGCATGTGTGCATTGTGCGCATGTGTGTGTGCATTTGTGTGTGCATTGTGTGTGCATGTGTGTATGTCTGCATGTGTGAGCATGTGTGTGTGCATATGTGATAGTGTGTGTGTGCATGCATGTGTGTGCATGCATGTGTGTGCATGTGTGCATTGTGTGTGTGTTCATATGTGTGTGTTAGCATGTGTATGCGTGTGTGTTGTGCATGTGTGTGCACATGTGTGCATGTGTGTACGTGTGAATGTGTCTGTGCATGTGTGTATGTGTGTGCACATGTGTGTGCATGTGCGTATGTGTGAATGTGTCTGCATGTGCATGTGTGTATGTGTATGTATGTGTGACATGTGTGTATGTGTGTGATGCACATGTGTGTATGTGTGTGCATGTGTGTGTATGTGTGTACACATGTGTGTGGTACGTTATGTGTATTTGTGTGAGTATATATGTATGTGTGTACATGCATGCATGCAAGTGTGTGGTTATGTGTATGTGTGTGCAGCTCGTGTAAAAAATTTGTACGTATAAGTGCATCTGCTATGCAAACATGTGCATGCATGTGAACATTGTCAAATAATTAATAGTTATTGTATTTATCTAGTATCAGTCATTACACTAAACCAGACATATATTTCACAAAAATGATATTTAATCCCACAACACTGTACCTACAAAAAAGTGTTCAAACACTGCAGTACTTTAGCCTACCCTTACAAGTGTTGGGCAGCATTCATTCATCCAGCATATTGCTTCTTGATTGCTATCAGGATCTGCATGTGGTATATAGACATATGTAGCCGCATGAATGCACAAACACTTTTAGCATACACCCAATGTTCAAGCTGCAACAGGTCTGTTAAATATATTTTTAACGGACTACCTACCTAGAAATACTGTGATATTACATACATACATATAATAAATACTTGTGAGTAATAATGTATATGTTCCCATGCCATTTTACTAGGGTGTGGTCTAAATAGAATCCAGATGGATTTTAATACACAGTCACTGTTACCACACAAGCACTGCCATTGTACTTAACCTTCACTCTCAGCACAAAGTGGCATGCAGGATAATAAACAAGCTTGCATCAAATTTGACATTTAGCTGCATACTGGGGTACTCTACAACACGCTAGCGAACCATACACACAGCATTGCACATAGGCACGCAAGCCTTCATAAGCACATCGAGATTACATGCATGCATACGGTAATTAAATGTTGAAAAAGCAGCTGTAGGCCTATAGAAATCCACACGCGCACGCGCTGCTGGGGTCATCAACGCACGGGCCATGGCCAGCCTATGGTAGACGTTTTGTACTGGTACGTTGTGTCCCTTGTGTGCGTGCATACCATTAAGATATAACTTTTCACTTGAAGTCCAGTATCACCTCCAACTACGAAGTCACAGCTGCCATCATAGTCATATCATCAAACAAACCACGCCCTTGACAATCCGTCAGAAAGTAATTACTAAACAAGGCTGGGAACTATAGCATTGGAGTGTAATGCGGTAAATCAGTGTTATGACAACACGCCTTTAAAACGACCTAACACCCCACCCTTGCTGGGGGTTGCTCCTAACACCCTAATGCAGCCTGCCAACACCCCAAGATGTCAGCTCAACACCCTTGTGTGTTGCCATAACACTCCCTGTAACACCCCTCAAACCTAACACCCCTCGGGCCTTTTTTTTTAACAGTGTACAGGAACTGTTGGCGCTTATAGACATTTTCCATTAGACTTCCCGTTAAATTCATGTATGACGCGTGACGTGGATATAAATTATTCAAGTCCAGAATTGCTGGACATGAATATAAGCTAGGGCGTAGGCCAATTCAGCAAACACACTAATGAAAGAGCTCGAAACTGTACTGAAACCTAAGACGCGGACGCGGGCCACAGGCGGAAGACTCTCCAAAGGCGCGTTTCTGGTTCTCGTTTGGTGCGCGCTGCTCCACGCCTTCAACGTCTTCGTCTCCCTAAACATGGTTACTACCACCAACGTCATCTACCAGCGGCTTTACGAGCCGAGTGAGTACGGCTACCTGGCGGCAGCAGTCTCACAATCCGTCGGCTACCTCCTCTATCCCCTGGCGGGACTGCTGGCCGAGCTACGGTGGACGCGCTACCGGACGATGATGTGCGGAACAGCCCTCGTCGCGACCGGATCGATCGTCCTGATTCCGGCCACCCTGCTCTTCCCGAATAAGTGGACCGTCGATCCCGCCGAAGTGACCGCCCAATCCACACGGTCGACGGGACCCATGACCGTGGGCCTATTGCTTTTCCAGTGTGGGATGGCCATGTTCGAGGCCAATGCTATTCAGTTCGGGCTCGACCAACTGGCTTTTGAATCTACCCTAACTCTCTGCTCCTTCATTCACTGGTACTATTGGTCCGCTCACTTTTACCTCGTCCCCTCCATCGCCGAGGTGGGCGGGCCGCTCTGGATTCAGGTGGCCACGCAGATTGCTCTTGCAGCCGTGTCATTGGCGCTGGTGTGGCTCTGGCGAGGTCACATGAACAAGGAGCCGCCTCGGCAAATCAACCCGATCAGACTGGTCTACGCGTGCTTGTCCTTTGCCAGGACTCACAAAACCCCTATCTCTCGCAGCGCCTTCACGTACGGTAACGAAACCCTACCGTCACGGCTGGACCTGGCCAAGAGCAGGTACGGTGGGCCTTTCTCGACCGAACAGGTGGAAGACGTGAAGAGCTTCGGACGAATTCTGGCGATTATGTTGTCCACATTCGGATTCCTACTCCTCAACACATTCAATTACACTCCCGAGAAATTCGAACCGCTCCGCTATCCTACCCGCTACGGCTCCGTTGACTGGTACGTATACCTTCAGTCCGTAGCTTGCATTGCCGTGGCGATCGCGTACATACCGTTCTACCAGCTGGTGGTCGTCCGACATTTTCCTACCCTTATACCCTCCATATTCAAGAGGCTCGGCATAGGTCTGTTCGTGTGCGTCGCCTCGCTCGCAATCAACACCGCACTCAGCTGCTATACTTACGTGCGCATTGCAGCCACGTACACAGATTGCTCGACCTATTTTATCGGGTTAAACTCTACGCCGCGTACATACATCTTCGAAGAAGGCGGTTTCGTTCTGTACTTCCACACGGCTTCCCAGCTCCTCGACGGCCTCGCGTATGTCCTCGTCTTCCTCACAATGCTTGAGTTCATCGTAGCGCAGTCTCCGATCATCATGCAGGGATTTCTTATCGGGCTCTGGTACGCGATGCAGGCCTTCGGCGTAATGCTCAATGTCGCCTTCCTCACTACCTACGTCGCGGGCGGCTGCCAGTACTGGCCCGATGTCGCCAAGACGACGCTTGCTGCTATTTCCCTAGCAACATTCTTCGCAGCGGCCCGGCGCTACAAGAACCGCCAGAGGGAAGAGGTCTCTAACTTAAACGAGCAGTGCGTCATTGAAGAGTATTACGAGAGACAACTATCGAAGAGCCAATCACGCCTATTGACACAATGCACTGAGAAAGCATCCATATTGGAATCGCTTCAAATGTCTGTCTTAGAACACAACACATCCACATGATTAATTGTTATGCCTACACTATGCTTCATATGACAATCAGTTCTTACATACATGTACGTATATACCCATTGAAATATATATTAATTAGTCGAAGACTGAAAGTTCCCGGAACCGTTATGGTTACATGTATAGAGTGTTTTGAGCCATTTTTTTTGCTAGTGGGTCCGTAGCTCAGCGGGCGTGGTTTTCGTTCGAGCGTTTTAAAACGATAACGAGGTTAGGTCTATTTCACGGAACGGAACGGAACGCAGGACTAAAACACGGAACACACGGAACGAAGCACTATAAGTATCTTGTCACTGCGCACGCATCTCACGTGTTCATACTTGTGTGCGTGTGGAGTACTCCATGGCTCTGATCATGTTCCGTGTATCTCGTTCGCCTCTTCAAACTTAACCACTTCCAATTACACCGTGGAATTTCCAATTCCTGATATTTGAATCCAAAAGGTCTATTTCATTCAAATAAATCACATAAATCTTGTCGGATTTAAATTATCCATCCCTGTTCAATACACATGGAGCATTTTCAAGTATATAAAATTTAAAATTCATTCAAATAGAATGTCATGTGCTTATGATCGGGGTTCTACTTTATGCATAAAATTATGTTATACATCAATAACACTTCAGAGTCAACAGTAAAAAATTGCATACTACTACTTAAAATAATCAAAGAGGATAACATGTTTGAATAAACTTCATATCACATTCACAAATCGTACATAAATTCAACAGAATATCCTACATGAACTCAAAATTATCATAAATGTTCTTCAGTTTATCTATAATCGGTTTAGACAGTCTGTTGGACTTAGATAAAGATATGTTTCTTAGTACAATATTGTTTCTGTGCACAGATATTGTTTGTTCCACAGATTAAACTAACCATGGAACCCATGTGCCAGTATATGTTCCCACCCACCACTCCAGAGTGATAGAATCATCATCGATAGCCAGAACTTTGGCAATTTGTGGCAGTTCCTCCTTGAATTCATCGAGGCCCACTGCCACAAAACTTCCTAGCTGAACATCAACATCACTATCATCCACTTCAGATTCTTTACTCTGCGATACATGATGAGTGCTGTTTTTAAGGGTCAAATGTTATTTGAAATTTCAAAATGGTCATTGAATATTCTACTTATACAGTTGGCAGGATAAATATAGATATTGTAGTAGAATATATCTGACAGAAATCTACCTACTTTTTATGTGAACTGTCGTATGCTAAATGTTACAGTCACAGTAATTTCAAGCTTCATTCGAAGATTGGCTTTGTTAGCATAACTTGATCTAGACAAATCTCAAGTAAGTTAGACAACTTACAATTTGTATACATAGCAAAAAATCCGGACTTGAAATTTCAAAACATTTAGCTGGGACTTGAATTGATATGATATTCAAGTTAAAAGTTTTGAAATACTGTAGTTCTAGTAAGAACACATTTAGTTTTCCTTGGTTTGGTCAAAACTAAGGTCTACAGCTATTAATTACCATAGGCCATTTCGGATCCTAGTTTGAAATTTCAAACATATCTACACTAGAATTTGTTTTAAATCCCAGCTTAAAAATGGAAATAACACATTTTAATTCAGAGCATAACTTCATCTCCGTATACACATAACTATATTTGTGCCATTTGTAATTAGTGATTATTTCAATCCTCCAAGCCTTAAACTCAGATCCAAGCACTGAGATTTAAAATACAATTTCATTCAAAAAAAAAAGAACTTGAAATTTCAAGAATATCTAGTGTATCTATCTATAGTCATTAATCCTTTTAAATTTTAAACTTATCTGCAACAGACTTTATGCATGATTTCCACAATGGTAAATGCTGTTATAACATACATTTTGAATATCAGTTAGACAACCTTTACCTATATATAAAGTCCCAACTTGAAATTTCAATGCGTGACTTGCCTTATTTGTAATGAATTTCTCCATTTAGTTCAAATTTAGATATGTGGACGGACATTGGGCTATCCTAGTTTGAAATTTCAAAATGTCTACACCAGGAATTAGTTAATGCACCATTTACAATACTTTGTCATTAAGATCCAAGCCGTAAATTCACAATTTATAATTCAAAAAGAAAGAAGTTGAATATCTAGGCTTAAATTTCTGGTATATATCTCAAGTTACAAGGACTTGAAGTAAAAGCAAGTGATTGTAAAAAAGACAAACATATGTTACAACTTGTAGCCTAGATGTTCATTTCATTTGAATCAAAGATACTACAGGTAAGCTTTATTATTTGTTTGCTTACCTTGTATATTATATTGTTATACTGGCAATAATCTTTGACTTTAATCCCACATGTGATGCATGAATTATTTCATAGCACTATTAGCAATATTATATATCTTTTAATCTAGATTTTAAAGTTTTGAAATTTCAAAGTTCGGATTGCTTTGGATCGAAATGCAGTAAAATTGATTACTCTGAACGAAGAGGTATTATTATTCTTTTCACAGAACTATTTTTGTCCACCAAGTGTATGTCTTTAATTGTCGTTTATATTGAACCATGATCTTATACTTGAAATTTCAAAGCATTTTAGTCCCCATACAGGTCACTATTCTTGAATTTCAAATCATTTTAGTCTCCATACAGGTGACTGACTATTCCTCTGACAGCATTTTAGTCCTCATACACATCAACCAACCAACCACCCTTGATAGTCAAAGCATTTTAGTCTCCACACAGGTGATTCTTGAGTAGTTGTTGGATATTATTCAATCCATTCAGGTGGCTATTCTTCAGTATAGTCGTTTTAGTCCTCATGTTAAAACATTTTACGGTACTATAATGGATGAATAACCTGTACTAATCTATTCTGTATTTGCTTGAAACTTCAATACATTTACATGAAATTAGTAGTCAGATGGGAAACTTTCATTATCCTCGAAATTTCAAAGCATTTTATTGCATGAATATCACAGCATTTCACAGTACTATGTTGTATGAATAACCTGTACATATCTATTCTAGAAATGTATTTGCTTGACATTTATAGTAGTCACTTGAATTATTCTTGAAATTTCAATGCATCTAAGTGCCCATTCAGGAAACTATTTCAAAGCATTTTACTCCTCATACAGGTGACTCTAATTCAAAACATTTTATCCTCTTTCAGGTGGATTTCAAAGCATGGCAATTGCTTTTGTAGTTCAGCATGATTTATATATTATCCTTTGGCATTTCAAGATTGGATTCAGGAAACAAGGAAGTTTTATTCTGTAATCAATGATGACCAAACTACATGTTCTTTTTGTTGAGATTTGTCAAATACACTTATACGGATTAGAAAGTAACTATGGAGACACCAACCTTGAACAAAACCTACACCTATTTCACAAAATGTTCAAAATGGGAAATTCCACGGTGAAATTGGAAGAGGTTACTTCGGAAGTTTTATCTTTATTGCTAGAGCTTCCTGCAGATTCAATATCAACCCTTCCACCAGTAAACCCAAAAGGAGGTGAAATATACATCTACCATGGCAAGGCGGAAGAAAAAGTTATGACCATTGGGGGTTTGCGCGAGGGTTTAGTGTCATTCGTTTTAAACGAAGTCCTAATAGTCACAATGGAACCGATTGCTGCTTAAATTACTATTGTGAGAATTATCTACCTCCCCCTCACACTTACTACATGCAACACGTTAGCAACTTATTAACACATTGGCAACCTTAAATTTTTCAGTATAGTTATATTTTACTTTGCATATTAGGTCACACAGGGTAGCCTGGCTTAGATTAGGGTTATACAGCTGTAGAGTGGTAGCCTGGTGTTTAATGTGAAACCAAAGATACAAACCTATGGTCTTGCTACATGTACGTATTCAAATCTGATGTCATAATAATAACAATAAGTAGCATTGACTATAGTTTTATGCATAGATGATTGGCGGTGTGATCAGCTAAGTTGCATGGTCAAATCAAGGTGTCCAAAAGCTGCCCAGGAAGAATCCTACTATTAAAAATTCTTACTTTTTTTATTTCTAGTTCCAGTGGACCATCCAAACTGTTTAGGAAGCATGCATTTGAACTTTTAGCACCAAATGATGTCACTACTGTGCTAATACATTACATAGGGGATGAGAAATGTGCTGTCCCCTATGCACATGGGAATGCAACAAGTGATTCTAAAAGAAAGTACATAAGGACTTGTCCATCAGTTATTCAAAGTCTCAAATAAAGCTGCACCATGGAAACAGCTGTGAAGTCCTACCAAAATCACATCTTAGAAGTGTCATCTCTTGCCTGTAAAACATCCACGCAATATGAAACAAACAACGATCAAGCATTTTAGGGCAGCAAAGATTATCACATGATGCTTTATACAACCGTCATGAACTGGCTATAGATAACCCTGAGTTTATTCATACAATTCATACTCATCCAAATTTGGTTTGCGTTTGTGGGCAACAAGCATTATTTGAGGAGTTTGATAGGCTACTATTGACAGATTCACTGTCACCACAACTGTTGTCATATGACAACACATTCAAGTTGGGCGATTTTTATTTGTCCACATTAGCTTTCCGTCACATTCTTTTTACCCAGACTCCTGTCATTCCACTTTGCTTTCTTATACATGACAGAAAGTTTCAATCATCGCATGATGAACTGTTTAGTATTTGCTGTAGATTTTCACCTTCATTGCTGAAGACTAGAAAACCCATTGTTACTGATGAAGAACAGGCCATAGTGAACACATTTAAAAAACCTATACCTTTCGCACCTCACTTGATGTGTTGGAACCAAGAGGGATGCACGCAGATGGTTAAGTTCTCATGGTGCTAATACTCAAGAAATAGCAGTATACATTGCTGATATGAAATCTCTCTTTCACATCCCATTACTAAATGATTATACAATAGCCTTAACCAACATGACTTGCAAGTGGAGCGCACCGTTTCATCAGTAATATACACCCTGACATTGAATCCATAGTATTGAGCCCTGTGGTGAATACAATCCATTTAGTGGAGTAACAAATAATCAGGCAGAACGATGTGCTTAAAAGTTTGCAGGAATGGAAGGAAGCGCCTGTGGACTGCATGGCACTGTCTCTGCATCATCTCCAAATCTACTATTCACATGAAATTGAGAGAGGAAAACAAGGATTAGGAGAACATACACTTCACCCGCAATTTTCAAGTGTACTTGATTTGCAGCCACCATTGTTTTCAGAAAGTATATATCATCACCAAAGCATCATTGCTCGCATTAAAGGTAATTAATTACACACATTGTGAGAATGAAATGAATTCTAATGTCACCCCTGTCTCAAGTAACCTCACACAAATGCAACGTGCCAGAAACATAATTGAAAACAACAAAGTTAGCTTTGATCCAAGACTTCACACATTCACTATAATGTGAACTACTAAACCTCATGTGGTCACCTTTTTCCCTAAGGAAACATGCTCATGTCCATCTACATCAATATGCTACCATATTATGGCAGAAAAGCTAAGTATTGGTCAAGATGATGATGTCACTAAAAGAACAAAAATTAACCTTTCACAACTTCAAAAGAATGCTAGAAGTCGAGAAGAAAAAAACTTCAGGCAGAAAGAGACCCCGACCAGGGGATGTTGATGTTGTTCCTGCATCTGATGCACATGGTAAGTATTGAAATTATAAGGCATGCAATATTTTAAGTATCATATAAGTGCAGTAATGCGCTGTTCTGCTACTATACTCGATAGCAGGAATAACAATTTAATGTTGTTGGTTACAGATTTTAACTCTACCAGAAACATAGAGAGAGTGCAACCTGATGTTACAGTTGTTCCAACAGGCAGCACATTTTCGGGTAGGCATTTGAATAACAGTTTGTGATATCAAAAGTGAAGTAACTATGCTTGCAATTACACCTTAATGCAGGTGCCAACAAATTCGAGGTCAGAGGTGAAAAGTCAGTTGTAGAGCCAGATGAAATTAATACAGCAGTACTTTCTGATGAACGCTTTTCTCCTGTTAAAAAAGAGGCTAATGAGGTACATGTAGCTCCAGATCTACCAAAAGAATCCCACTTATCTGTTGATCAATGCACAAAGCTTAAGACTGACTCAGCAACAAAATTTAACATAGAGGAAACCAGAGATCAGTGTGGCTTAAGTATAAATGAGGTGGCTTTTAATCTAGAAGTTGCTGTTCGTAAGAAAAAAGCCGAAGAGAGAAAGGAGGCATTTAACTAGATGAGTGTTGAAATAAATTATGGTGATGGATACTCTGGATGTGTAGATGCACAGCAGCAATGTTGGATAAAAGATTTGCTTCTCTATGATTCTGATAAGAAGATTCTAGAATCTCGTACCGCTTGGATTAATGCATCTATTATTGATGCATCTCAGACACTTCTGGCACATAAATTTAAATGTTGGATGCGGGTACAGCATGAACTTTTGTATACAAAGAAAATGATTTGTTCAGATTCTGTACGATGAGGTATGGCACCATTGGCTTGCTGTTGCGTCTGTGTCTAATGGTATTGATGAACCAGCAGTAAATGTTTATGACAGTCGATTTCACACTGCTTCATCCCACAAAAAAAAGCAAATAGCTTGCATTGTGAATACAGTGTATCCACGAATTAAAATGAACTTCATGGATGTCACATGCCAGAATGGTTCTGATGACTGTGGCCTGTTTGCGGTTGCATATGCCACTACTATTTGCTATGGGAAAAAGCCAGAGAAATTCATTTTTTATCAGGGCTTGATGAGACGTCATTTGCTTAAGTGCTTGGAAAATAGAACGCAGAAATTCTGACAAAGTTAGCACAGTTATGGTTCATTGTTCATGTAGAATGCCAAAGACCAAAGATGAAGACATGATTGCATGTTCAAGTTGCGGTGAAGTCTATCACAAAAATCTATGTGTTGAAGTTACAGCTGCATATTCTTTAGAGGAGAAATGGATTTGTACAAACTGTTCTTATTAGAAGCCATTGTTGTATTAAGGATGAAAGTTGCATGGCGAAACAGATGTAATGCAATACATGCACCACTTGTAAATATGTATTTCTCATATTTTGGTGGAAGGGTTGTTATGCAGAAAGCTCTGTGCATGGCCTTACTTTTTTCTTCCGCTATATGGTAGATGTACATTTCACCGGCCTATACACTGATATTGAATCTGCAGGAGGCTCTAGCAATAAAGATAAAACTTCCGAAGTTTGAAGAGGCGAACGAGATACACGGAACACGATCAAAGCCATGGAGTACTCCACACGCACACAAGTATGAACACATGAGATGCGTGCGAAGTGACATGATACTTATAGTGCTTCGTTCCATGTGTTCCGTGTTTTAGTCCTGCGTTCCGTTCCGTTCCGTGAAATAGACCTAACCCGATAACGAAGCGTTGCCTTTGCTCGCCCGCTGGTGTATATTCCACAAAAGACACAGTAGATATGTAAATACAACGTACACTCCGTTGCACAGTGCCATATTAGTGGAGTGACAATTCCGCCATTTATTTTGATTCTCCTTCTCCTTCAATTCATCACGTGTACATGTAACTCGCGATAGGAACATCGTAAGAAAACAAAATAAGCATCACATTGTAGCATTTTACTTCCTAACGTGCCTTTTTATTCAAATAACATGTGCAAACGTCAGCCGATGAAGATAAAAGGAAAAAGCCGTGCGTGGGCGTAACTTTGTGAATCCAAAAGTATTTTTATCAACTTAGAATAACTTATTGACACTCATGATCACTATGCACGTAGGAGGCGAAAGAATGCTATACAATCGTTGTTTCCAGTTGGATAAATCATAGATAGTATAGTAAGGGGATTGGAAACGAGTCTAATCAACACCAATTGACACCTCCACTCCTCGTTACAGCACTTATAAGAATTCCGTACTAGTAACTATGCTTCAAGATGGATGACTTGGGAGCCACAGCTGGTAGAAATTCTGAAATGACGGTTCGTATCAAAAAATTGACGGAAAAAGTAGCCAAGTACATACAAATAGGACTAACCAACAACAAAACACAACAAACTGATCAATACGCACAACTGCCCGCGCACAGAAGGTACAACTCCATCCCCACTCCAGGCGTATTTTGTGCGTGACATGTATCAAAAAATGACGAAAAAAGTAGCCAAGTACATACAAATAGGACTAACCAACAACAAAACACGACAAACTGATCAATACGCACAACTGCCCGCGCACAGAAGGTACACAAGTTAATGGACTCCATCCCCACTCCAGGCGTGTTTTGTACGTGACATGTATCAAAAAATGACGAAAAAAGTAGCCAAGTACATACAAATAGGACTAACCAACAACAAAACACGACGAACTTATCAATATGCACAACAGCCCGCGCACAGAAGGTACACAAGTGCGATGCGTCCTGAAAAAAATCTTTTTTTCTAATTTTCGAAGTTGCCGTCATATTTTTCCCACCTAAACCGCTTACAGATATTCTACTACGTATGTGAAGCGCTTCAGAGCAGATAACAAGAACCAAGACCAACCGAACTGAAGATATGAAAGATTTCGAACCTCTCAGTAGGTGTTAACGATGTAACGCGGAGTGCCCACAGCCATTGATGCGCTCACGTGACTCGTTTCCAATCCCCTTACTATATTATCTATGGATAAATCACTTACTCTCGTAAAACAAAGCAGGTGCAAATTCATTCCTAGCTGAATGAATTTGCGCGGCATGTTTCGCGCGCAATAATTTATGAAGATACATATTCATTAACGGTTGCCTGGCTACGCACGATTTGACGTAACATGCGTGAATCATATAAACAATATCTCTGAACAAACGTTCAAAACGAGCGGCATTCAGAGGTGAGCAAGGCAACGAGCAATGCTCGGTATCAAGGAGAACTCTTAGTTTAAGATAGCCGAAGAACAACAAAGGTATCGAAAAAAAAAAAAAGCAGCTATACGGGCCGCCTATACCGCTAAACGAGCACGGCACGAAGAAGGCCCCAGCCCACTAGTCTCGTGCCCAGACCCACCATGACGTAAGTGTTTATCGCTTACAGTATAACACTACGACAGGTGTCGTAGTGTTTATATAAGCGATAAACACTTACGTCATGGTGGGTCTGGGTACGAGACTACCAGCCCACTCGGATACCAATAAGACAAACTCATAATCCAAGCTTGATAATTTACAACGAGTCCAAGCTGTAGTAAGCTCGAACAACGGAATATTCAGCTTCAGCACTCCTGTTTTGAACCAATCACCTGGGAGGAGAACAAACATTATTTAGGTTACAGTCAAGTACTTTTCTATCGAGAAAGTGATTTGTTGAATGTAGAAATGGTGGTGCAAAAAGCAAGGAAACAAGGTACAGCACTGTTACTGTGGGGTCTGATTGGATTCCACAGCTAACTAACAGTCCACAAATAGGCTTCTTTATTGGACTGTTTGTCACAGAATCTGATCAAACCCCTCTGTAACAGTACTGTGCCTTGTTCCTTGCTTTTTGCATCCTCCATTCTGCATCCAACAAATCACTTGCTTGATCGAAAAGTTTTTTTTATTTTTATTTACTTGTAAAATTGTAGCTGCCCATGCAGACATACATGCATGGTCTAATAAGCGGACACATTGCACTGCATGAATGTGCCGCAAGCTGGATAATGGATTTATATGCCAATAGGGTTTAAGAGTCACTATACTTTAACGAGTTGGTAGCCATATTTACCGCAACGTATATTAAATCTTACTCTGGCCATCTGAGATCGTGGTACCTTGAGCATAATATTATTATTATTATTTATTTATTTTAAAACCATAAACTATGAAAATCAATATAACAATACAGATAAACAAGCACATAACATTAAATAACCTACCACCTAGATTAATATTAAGTTTTTAAGACATTAGACCCATCACAGTTGGAGAGACATGAAGGAGGTTGACGGGGAAATGCCTGTGTGCTGTCATCAAGGACAAGGCATCTGAGCTTTTCCATCCACTTCAGTTTGGAGTAGCATTTACTGCAGGATCAAAGAAGATCATCCATGGCCTGAGGAAGTGCATTGATGATCACTGGGATGATGAGGATTTTGTGGTGCTCAAGGCAGACATGAGGAACGCCTTCAACTTGGTCTCGAGGCAAGCCATCTTGGATGAATGTGCTTCTCTCTTCCCTGAACTCCTACCGTGGGTATTATGGTGCTATGGTACACATTCAGCACTATGGCATCCGATGGGCCGCGTTTATTTCTTCAGAATCAGGAGTTCAGCAGGGGGACCCACTAGGCCCTTTACTTTTTGCTCTCGTGCTCCAAAAAATCATCTCCGTGGTCGATATGGATGTTGAATGCATTCAGATGCTTTTCAATGCATGGTTCCTGGATGATGGGGTGCTGGCTGGCACTAAATCAGCAGTACTTAGAGCGATGCACTTGATTGAAGAATTGGGTCCTACTTTTGGTTTTTTTATCAACCGTGCCAAGTGTGAGCTGTTTAGTTGTAATGAGCTGAGCAGCACCTTTCCAGTGAGTTCTCAGGTGCCACATTTTGAGATACTCGGGGGGCCCCCATTGGGGACTTCTTGTTCTGTTCAAAGTTCATTGCTTCTAGGCACAAGATCGCCTCAAAGCTGCTTTCTAAATTGGCCAGTATTGATCCTCAGGTAGCTCTCATCCTCTTGCGTCTGTGTGCTGGCTTCTGCAAGATGGTGCATGTGGCTCGAACAACACCCCCTCACCTGGCCTTTGGCTCCCTGGAGTCCTTCGACAGTGATATCAGGATGTGTTTCTCAAACTGTGTAGTCACTGACATTTCAGATGTAGCCTGGAAACAGGCTCAACTTGGCTTGAGCTATGGTGGCCTTGGTCTGCGCTCAATTTCACACCACTCCTGTGCGACATACATTGCATCATTGAGTTTTTCTGGCCTGGGTAGTGCTGACAACCCTCACCTGGTGCGGTCGATTGTCAGGTACAATAGTTTGGTCTCACCTCCGGATGGCATCTCTGTGGAGTCTATTTTAGCTTCCCCGATCCCACAGAGAATCTTGTTTCAGAGGCTGGATGACCACTCTTTTGGGCTTGTAATTGCAGCTACAACTGACGCAGACAAAGCACATCTTCTCTCTACATCTGCACCCCATGCAGCCTCTTGGCTCTCAGTTGTGCCTTCTGTAGGTCTTGGGCTACATTTAGATCCCAATGAGCTTCAGATAGCAGTGAAGTGGTGGTTGGGCTTGGACACTTCCAGAGGCTCTTCATGTGATCTTTGCCCTGATGTGGCACTGGACCCTCTGGGCCATCATGCAGCTACCTGCCGGTGGGGTGGTGATGTCGTTATACGCCACAATAGGTTGCGTGATGTCTTCCTGAGCTTTTGCCACCAAGCTCACATTGCAGCAAGGTTAGAAGCTGGAAGTGGCTCACTCCAGGACTGGATCGCACTCGCCCAGCTGATGTGCTAGTGAGGGACTGGGCACAAGGCAAGCCGGCTGCCTTTGACATCACAGTCACATCTCCTCTTACTCCTGCTATTTTGGCTGGGGCAAGTAGGAGGGTGGGTGCTGCTGCTGAAGCTGCAGAAAACACAGCCAATGACCCTAAATGTGCTGAACTAGGCTGGAGGTGTGTGCCTCTAGCAGTAGAAACTTACTGCAATTGGGGTGAGGAAGCAAGAAGAACCTTCACTCTACTGGCCACATGCTTGGCCTTTGGCTCTTCCTCATTTTGTAAAGCCAGTGACATGTTTGGAAGGCTAAATATCACCCTGGTTAGAGCCATAGCAAGGGTCATACTGGCTAGGAATGTGATCCCTACTGACTTTACATGTAACAAAATAATAACTTGTAGTGTATAGATTTATTAGAACTTATTATTGAAAAAAATTCTAATAACTCATACAATGATGTACACAAGAAACAACAAAGGAAGCAAAATACTGTCAACCAGTGATGACCAATGAAGGTCCAGCTCTTGACAGCAGAGCCCTTGCACATTATTATTATTATTATTTTTAAAAATAAACTTCTATATAATAATACACATATACATACATACATACATACATACATACATACATACATACATACATACATACATACATACATACATACATACATACATACATACATACATACATACATACATACATACATACATACATACATACATACATACATACATACATACATACATACATACCCTGACACACTGAGACACACTAGCTATGAAAGTTACGATGATGAAATATCCCCCTCCTGAAGGGAACATCCACATCGTAAGAGGAGGGCTCGGGCATCGGCTCGCACAAGAGTCAAATTAAGGCGGCCGTACAGGCTGCAGACAACCTTGGACTTGGGGGAGTTGGTCCTTGTGGCAAGGTATGATGCGAGCCGTGAAAAAGCTTGCACCGCTTCGCTGCCCCAAGCTCCATATGACTCGGCCACAAGGGGAATACACGTCCACCCCAACTCGGAACACTTGGCATCATTGGCAGAGTGCTTCCTTAGCTCAGCGGCAACCGCTGCTGACCCTGCTGTGCGACCCACTTCAGAGATAAAGGTAGGGTTAAGCGGAGACACTACAGTAAGGTCAAAGGCAGCAGGCTTGCCACAGAGCCAATTGGAAGCTAGGATATCAGCAGGGCGTGTGTTCCGAAGCTCATGTCCTAGTCCACTACCAGCCTCCGCCTTGGCGCTTATGCAGGCACGATGGCAGGTCTGAAGCACTATATCCCTGAGCTTGTTGTGCCTGGATATAGCATCACTACCTCTCTTACATGTTACTGCATGGTGGCCTAGGGGATCCAAGGGATGTTCTGGACACAATGCACAGGGAGGTGAGCCAGGTGAGGTATTTAGCCCGAGCCACCACTTGATGGCCATTTGGTGCTCGTTGGGGTCTAGGCTTAGACCCAGGCCTGGAGATGGTACTACAGAGAGCCAAGCGGAGGCATGGGGAGAGGACACCACAGAACTCTGGGAAAAAAGAGAGTTAAATTGAATGTTTTCTAATGCAGCTGATAGAGTGTGTTGTCGGCAAGGAGAAGATGTAAGACTGTTAATATCAATTGCACTCTCAGGGGGAACACACCTGTTGTAGGAATTGACCGCATCGGCCAGGAAATTATCTGATGGTGAGGCAAGGCCTGCAGTACTGATGGAGGCGATAAAGGCTGCATTAGAGTGATGTGCCAGTGAACGAAGCCCCAGGCCACCTCTACTTAAGCTCAACTGGGCCTGCATCCAAGAGCTGTCAGTAGTGTCAATAGCTTGGCACTCTGTGAAGGTGCATCTGACCTGCTCATCAAAGGCATGCAGCTCATCCAATGCCAGGGATGGGGGAGTGGAACGTGCAACATGGACCAATTTGGTAAACCCACCACACATGCGTAGCAGAATGAGAGCAATCTGAGGATCACATGACCCGAGTTTCACCAGGGAGGATAGCAATGTGGAGGCAGCAGCACGTTTAGAGGCAATAAATGATGAACAAAAGGCAACCTCCCCTATGGGGGCTCCGAGGATGATAAGGTTGGGTGTACAAGATTTGTTCATCTGAGAAGGGAATACACTGAGGTCACCTTGGCCAAAAAGCTCACATTTAGATGGATTTAAATGGAGCCCCAATGAGGGACCTAAATCTTGAAGTAGGCATACAACATGCTGGACAGAGGTAGATGGGCCGGCCACCACCCCATCATCCAGGTACCATGCATTGAAAAGTAAGTCTTGGCAACTTTCATCCTTGGAGATGGAAAGGACCAGATGGTGCAGGACCAAGGCGAAGTAGAAGGGGCCTAGAGGATCCCCTTGCTGTACACCAGCCTCAGATGTCAAAGTTCCCATAGAATGCCACAGGAAAGGGTGTTGGCCATAGCACCATGTTGTCCATGGGAGGAGGAGGGGAAAATGTAGGGTGCATTGGTCAAAGAGGGACTGGCGAGACACTAGGTTGAAGGCATTCTTCATATCAACCTTCAAGCAAACAAATTCAGAGTCATGCCAATGATAATCGAGACAACGTCTGAGGCCATGGATTACCTTCTCACATCCTTGGGGGAGAGCTACACCAAACTGAAAAGGTTGAAAGAAAGCAGAAGCATCTTCCTTAATCAAACTGCATAGACATTTGCTGGTGAGTCGGCGAAGTGATTCACCCACAGCAATGGGCCTGATGTCCTGTGTACCTTTCCTTAAAGCAACTAGGCTGCCCCCGACCATGTACTGTGAAATTGCAGCTGGGGCTTGTCCTGAGGCGAGGAGATTGATTACACCCCGAAGTAGGGAGCAGATGGAAGTAGGAACTGGAACTTCAGCCACATCAAGAAGGTGTTGGATGCGCAGACCTGTGGGGCCTGCTGCAGAGGCCTTGGAGAAGGATCGAAGGATAGACAGCACGTTAAAGTCCTCTACTTTCCGATTACTATTAAATCCAACTTTCTGGTGGTAAGATTGGAGAGGTCAATGGAAGAGGTGGGTGAGCAGGAGGTACTGGGGGAGGACTCTTGGGGTGTTTGGCTGATAGCTGAGTCCATGTATCCTCAGTATCGGGAGCTAGACCTGAAGAGGTAAGGATCTGGCATGCCTTTCCAAGAATCTGCATGCTGCAATGTCTTGATTGAATGCCAATAAGGAAGGCTGCATGGAGGCAGCGAATGCGCAGGGGTCCTGGTCATTTGGAACAGGCGGGTCCCTTTTGCCCGAGCACTGGTACATGTAGGTTAGATGACACAGGAAGTGGGTTGCCGCAATGAGGTGATGTTGATATGGGTTGAGGTGGATCGGAAATGAAGACTGGTGGTGGTAAACTCAAATTTGCGGAGGATAATGATACATGTAGCGACGGTGATGGCGGCTGAGGTGAAACACGTGGCTGCGGTTGATGCGCTGAATGTATGAGTGAATGCGGCGACGGTTGTGAATATGATATTACGGGACTTGCAACTGTACCAGGACTTAAAGGTCGTGAGCAAGCGCTTGTTGCTGATGTTGACCCGTGGTGCCTGGAAAGCGAAGGTGACAATGCGGCGCTCCGATTGGAGTTAGCACACCCTCCGCGCTTAATGGGCTGACAGTTTGTACAGGATCTGTTCGCTTTCACACATACGCAGGACTTACATCTAGCGTTTATCCCATTACATGAGCAACACTTAGGCTTCCGAACCTCTGATTGCAGCGACGTTGTCGTTGACGTTGACGTTGACGCCATTTTAATACAATACATTATTACTATTATTTATTTTTTTAATAATAATAGTAATTTATGTAAATACATATACAACATTAATACACAAATACAAATACATGAGATGCAAGAATGCAAACCTATAATAATATTTATATATACCTACAGATAAAATAGATTAAGATACGAGAGTCCAGACCATTATTGCTCTCACAATAGATCTGGTCAAGGTTAGATTAAGCTTGCTGTATACTTCGTACACACAGCTACTCTTTGATCTGGGAGACCCAATGGCAAGCCGGGTTGCTAGACGGGAAAATGTGTCCCTAGCCTCCTTCCCCCAATTCCCGTATGTCTCGACTGCCAGAGGAACGCACACCCACCCTAGCTCACTGCACTTGGGATCATTCGCCTTGTGCTTGCGGGTTTCGGCTGATAGAGCTGCAAAGCCTGATGTGATGCATGCTTGATTAAGTGAGGCAACAGAGAGGGGGGAAGACACTGTGAAATCAAAGGCAGCAAATCTGCCAGTAATCCAATCATGAACCAAAACATCAGCTGGGCGGGATCGAGAACCATCGGGTGTCAAGTTGCTACCAACTTCAACGTGAACTCCAAGATGGGCCTGGTGACAGAAATCAACAAAGACATCTCGAAGTCGATTATGTCATGTGACCACATCTCCACCCTTCTTACATGTAACAGCATGGTGACCCAGGAGATCTAATGCTGTGTTAGGACAAAGAGAACAGGAAAGCCCTCTGGAAATATCCAATCCCAGCCACCACCTAATGCCTACACAGAACTCATGGGGGTCAAGATGTAAACCAAGCTCTACACTAGGCACCACCGAAAGCCAAGAGGAGCGTGGGAGGCTGATGCTGAGAGGAGACGGGCCTTGTTAGCAGGAGATGAGGAATCTAAGAGAGCTCTATACTGCTCAGTGTCAATTTTGAAAGACAGTGCCTTTTGAGGTATGGGTGAGTCTACAGTAGATCCAATGAGAATAGTGTCTTGAGTAGACACCAGACCATTGAAAGTGCGCACTGCATGCTTTAGATGTTGGTTATCTACATCCGCAAAAAACCCGAGCAGCTAATAGAAGCAATGTACGCAGCACAGGCATGCAGAGCCAAAGAACGCAACCCCAAACCTCCATACCTCAAACCCAGCTGTGCCTGCTGCCAGGCATGCTCAATGAGATCCAAAGCAGAACATGTGGCAAAACATTCCTTGTGCGCCCGACGACAGGTTTCTACCAGGATGTCCCTAATCCTATTATGGCGAGAGACCACATCTCCACCATACTTGCAGGTAACTGCATGGTGGCCAAGGTGATCAAGTGTCTACCTGGGCACAGTGCACATTGGGAGCCCTCTGAGGTGTCAAGTCCAAGCCACCATTTGATGGCCACCTGGAAAACAGGGGGATCCAAGTGAAGCCCCAAGTTCTCAGAGGGCACAACTGAAAGCCAGGATGCAGCATGGGGGGAGGAAACTGACAGAAGGCGTGCCTCGTCAGCTACCGATGATGAATTCAGTAGCATGTTGAAAACACGATCATCCAACTTACCAGAAAGGTATTTCTGGGAGACTGATGAAGTGAGGAGAGACTCAACACTGACTGCATCTGCAGGTGAGACCAAGCTGTTGAATGTCTCTATTGCTTGAGACAGATGGTGAGATGACTGCAGACCAAAACCAGATGAGCATAAGGAGGAGATGAAAGCTGCCGATGAGTGGCGGGACAATGACGAAACCCAAGGCCCCCTCTACATGGACTAAGCTGAGCTTGTTGCCATGCTGTATCAGACATGTCTACCCCAATGCATCGACAGAAGGTCATTCGGATATCATCATCGATAAGAGCAAAGACTTTAGATGTGAGTGTTGATGGAGTTGCCTTGCCAGATGTACCAGTTTGCAAAATGCCCCACAAAGACGAAGAAGGATTAATGCAACCTGCGGATCAACTATCCCAACCTCCTCAAGTAGTGACAATAGTTGCTTTGGTGTGTTTTTTGGAAATAAAAGAGGAACAAAACTCCTGGTCGCCGATGGGAATCCCTAGAATCTCCAAACTGGGCTTGTCAGATTTCTTCATGCGCAATGGGAACATGTCAAGGCCATGTCGGCTAAACGCCTCACATTCAGGCAGGTTGACAATAATACCTAGAGCAGGGCCTTCTTCCTGGAGCAAAGACAGTATCCTGCACAACAAAGACCTGGGCCCAGCCATAACCCCATCATCTAAGTACCAGGCATGGAATGGTAAGTTAGAGCAGGCACTGTCTCTTGCTACTTTCTTGACTAAGATGTTTAAGACAAGTGAAAATAACAGGGGTCCAAGTGGATCTCCTTGTTGGACACCTGACTCTGATGTCAAGCAGCCTAAATGGTGCCAAAGAAGAGGGTGCTGTCCATAGTACCAGCTGACCCAAGGGAGAAGTTCATGGAAATGCTTGGCACACTCTGACAGGATAGCTTGGCGAGAGACCAAATTAAATGCATTCGTCATGTCCACTTTCAAAACACCAAAGTCATTTTCCGACCAGTGTTGTTCTATACATGTTCTCAAGCCGTGAGCAATCTTCTCAGCTCCACAAGGGAAGGCCACACCAAATTGATATGGCTCAAAAAATGATGCCATTTTGCTTCGAAGGGCAGCACAGTTATTATTATTATTATTATTATTATTATATTATTTTTGGTCTGCAATCTGCGTTCCCCCCCCCCCCCCCCCCCCCCCCCTACAAGATTGGCCAGTGTACTTGTATGCTACATACAGGGCCCATTCATCTTCTACCCTATTAAAACAATGTTTTTCTTGCATGCGACTCACGAAAAAGCGTACCTCATTAACTCAGACCTCAGACCCCATGATCCTCATTATGCAGCCTACTCACGTGGATCAGCAGTTTCCTGTCCTCTTCCATGAAATCATATGATCTGAGGTACAGTTGCTATACACAACACTACACATTAGTATAAAAGGATTTACATTTGTAGTTACAATTAAACTTACTACTGTTGAGTACATCCAATCTTTCCCTTTTACATTCACATGTGTGCAATTCATTACAGTACAAGTGCATTTTATATGTTGGCCCTGTACAAGTGGCAATGTTACCACAGGCCTCTTCACAATTCTGAGTGCAACAAAGTGAGCTACATGGGTGGTGGTGGTGGTGGTGGTGGTGAGCTCGACACTCTACACCCCACACTATTAACGACTTCAGTTAGATGAAATGTACTTGCACATGTGCATTGTGGGTGCACAGCAAAACAGAAATCCAAGACAGTGTAGAATTACAGATGTAGCACCAGTATAATTGTGTTAAAAATAATTTATATTGCTAGATAGGCGTTTTTTTAAGTTCGTAAATCCCCAGACCCACTAAATGGATTTGTGGACCACAAGAACATGCACAGTACCTTCAAATTTAAATGCACCCTGCACAATACCAACTGAAAGTGTATGTCCAGCATACAATGTAAAGTAGGTGCACTCGGTACCAGACTGGCTGCACTCATCTCTTTGAGCTGTGTGCTGGCTTCGAGGTGTGTGAGAGTGTGAGAGGTGGCTGCGTAATATGGCCATCAGGTATGTGGACACCTGCACGCCCCCAGCGCTCATCGTGTAATCAGGGTTCCAGAAATGGCCATCTATCGATGCCGAGCTACTAAAGTAGCGGAAGGCACCGACGGTGCCAGCGCCAACGTAGCTCCTATCAGCCTACGCTGCATTAATCTTGTCATAACTGACGACTAGTTTGGACCCCCCCCCCCCCACACACACACACACACACATGCAACACTAAAAACACAATAAAGACACATTCTCATATAACAATGTATGACGACCAAGACCATGTACCTGTAGTTCATCGCTATCATAAGATAAACTGTACACACATGTACCAGCTCAGATAAAGACTGGCTGTGAATGCATAGAGGACATAATAGCCAATCAGATCCAGTGTACTCGGTGTTTTTATGTGCATGATATATGACCACGTTTGTATGTGAATGAAACATGCATGCATCTTATCATCTGCTCTTTAATGTCTATTGACCTGAAAGTCCCCGCGAGGGACGAGTGTGCCTCATAGTGGACAGTAATTCATGCAGATTGTAGGCATTCGTGTGGAATGTAAAAAGCTCCCAATGCAGGTTAATTTTTCATACAGTTTCAGCTCTGGGCCCAAGAAACCATGGTGTATTGCGTCTTATACTGTTTAACATACACAGAGCGTTGACTTTTATCTGTTCTAATTGCGCGTAGCGAAACGTGAAAACAGCTGACCGTTCCAATTCAAATAATACGTGGCATTTTTGAATAGGCACGCGTATTTAGCTCACACAAATGTCTCTGCTGTTGTCGATCAGTAGTCCATATAGCTGTACGGCAACAGCCTCAACACATGGAACTCGATCTGTTATCAACTCCATGACTCGTACTCAGATCAAAAGTTACGTAAGCTTTCATGCAGCGAAACGTTTACAAATTGCACGATGTTCAAATGAAATAAAAAGTTGTAAAGAATGTACTTCCGCCCGGGTTTAAAGTGCTTCATAAACATGGCATTATTTTTAGAATACAGCAATGGACAAAGCGCCATCAATCTGAAGTTGCATCCCCCATGAGCACACTCGTCTCCCGCGGAGAACATCCAGGACAATAGACATGTAACGCTAAAGCATATTCCACACACCTATCAAAAACGATCAACATCTACTAACAGCACGCACACACACACACACACACACACACACACACACACACACACACACACACACAAAGCTGAACATAAGAAGTACAGTGAGATAGGATATAACCCTTATCCACTACACTGACTATATGCCCCACACCCTTCAGCTATACCCGATTGGTGCCCAACACACATACCTCAGTCAGGGGAATTTGAAACGGGCCGGCCCCTGAGTGAAAGGCCAAGCTCAAGAGCTGAGTACCATGATAGAAAGGTCAGCTGAGGATGAGGTGAGTGAGGTGGGGTGAGTGGTGAGTGAGGTGGGGTGTGAAGGGTGAGTGAGGTGGGGTGTGAAGGTGAGTGAGGTGGGGTGTGAAGGGTGAGTGAGGTGGGGTGTGAAGGGTGAGTGAGGTGGTGTGAAGGGTGAGTGAGGGGTGTGAAGGGTGAGTGAGGTGGGGTGTGAAGGGTGAGTGAGGGGGTGTGAAGGGTGGGTGAGGTGGTGTGAAGGGTGAGTGAGGTGGGTGTGAAGGGTGAGTGAGGGGGTGTGAAGGGTGAGTGAGGTTGGGGTGTGAAGGGTGAGTGAGGGGGTGTGAAGGGTGAGTGAGGTGGTGTGAAGGGTGAGTGAGGTGGGTGTGAAGGGTGAGTGAGGGGGTGTGAAGGGTGAGTGAGGTGGGGTGGTGAAGGGTGAGTGAGGGGGTGTGAAGGGTGAGTGAGGGGTGTGAAGAGTGAGTGAGGTAGGTAAGTGAGGAGGCGGATGAGTAGAGGGTGGGGGTAATAGAATCTCGTGCATATTCATGGCGCCAAGGAATGTTAGCGTACGAAGTGTTTGCAGTGTTTGCAGTCTATAGATCTGCGTTCAAATGTACGACGGTTCATTTTATAAGGCTAAATTCTTAATATAAATGCATGTACAGTGTACATCACACTCATACGACGATATGAGAGCCAAACGCCATTAGTTACATGCATGTAAGGCACTATAGTAACTTCGGTGGAGCCACAAGCAAAAGTGCCTCGATCGTGCCAATTAATATACACAAAACAGATCTGTTTTGTGTATACATGTAAATTGGCACGATCGAGGTATACTTTTGCTTGTGGCTCTATCGAAGTTACTAGTGCCCTATGTAACTGAAACCAAAATGGCGTTGGCTCTCATATGTATATGTCGACGTAGGATAGATGCACATAGGATATGCTTATTACACGACTGCACGTGCACGTGCGTAGGCCAATTCAGAAAACACACTAATATAATGATGGAGCTCGAAACTCTACCGAGGCCTGAGGCGCGGGCGCCGGCCAAAGGAGGAAGGCTATCCAAAGGCGCGTTTCTGGTTCTCGTTTGGTGCGCACTGCTCCACACCTTCAACGTCTTCGTGTCCCTAAACATGGTTACTACCACCAACGTCATCTACCAGCGGCTTTACGAGCCGAGTGAGTACGGCTACCTGGCGGCAGCAGTCTCACAATCCGTCGGCTACCTCCTCTATCCCCTGGCGGGACTGCTGGCCGAGCTACGGTGGACGCGCTACCGGACGATGATGTGCGGAACAGCCCTCGTCGCGACCGGATCGATCGTCCTGATTCCGGCCACCTTGCTCTTCCCGAATAAGTGGACCGCCGATCCCGCCGAAGTGACCGCCCAATCCGAGCAGTCAGCGGGACCCATGACCGTGGGACTATTGCTTTTCCAGTGTGGGATGGCCATGTTCGAGGCCAATGCAATTCAGTTCGGGCTCGACCAACTGGCTTTTGAATCCACCTTAACTCTCTGCTCCTTCATCCATTGGTACTACTGGTCCGCTCACTTTTACTTCGTCCCCTCCATCGCCGAGGTGGGCGGGCCGCTCTGGATTCAGGCGGCCGCGCAGATCGCTCTTGCAGCCGTGTCATTGGCGCTGGTGTGGCTCTGGCGAGGTCACATGAACAATGAGCCGCCTCGGCAAATCAACCCGATCAGACTGGTCTACGCGTGCTTGTCCTTTGCCAGGACTCACAAAACCCCAGTCTCTCGCAGCGCCTTCACGTACGGTAGCGAAACTCTACCGTCACGGCTGGACCTGGCCAAGAGCAGGTACGGTGGGCCTTTCTCGACTGAACAGGTGGAAGATGTGAAGAGCTTCGGACGAATTTTGGTGATTATGTTGTCCGCATTCGGATTCCTACTCCTCAACACATTCAATTACACTCCCGAGAAATTCGAACGGCTACGTTACCCTACCCGCTACGGCTCTGTTGACTGGTACGTATTCCTTCAGTCCGTGGCCTGCGTTGCCGTGGCCATCGTGTACATACCGTTCTATCAGCTCGTGGTCGTCCGACATTTTCCCAGTCTCGTGCCTTCTTTATTCAAGCGGCTCGGCATAGGTCTGGTCGTGTGCGTCGCCTCGCTCGCAATCAACACCGCCCTCAGCTGCTACACTTACTTGCGCATTGCAGCCACGTACACAGATTGTTCGACCTATTTTACCGGGTTAAACTCGACGCCGCTTCCATACATCTTCGAAGAAGGTGGCTTCTTCCTGTACTTCCACACGGCTTCCCAGCTCCTCGACGGCCTCGCGTATGTCCTCGTCTTCCTCACAATGCTTGAGTTCATCGTAGCGCAGTCTCCGATCATCATGCAGGGATTCCTTATCGGGCTCTGGTACGCGATGCAGGCCTTCGGGGTAATGCTCAACGTCGTCTTTCTCACCACCTACGTCGTGGGCGGCTGCCAGTACTGGCCCGATGTCGCCAAGACGACGCTTGCTGCTGTTTCCCTAGCGACATTCTTCGCGGCGTCACGGCGCTACAAGTACCGCCAGAGGGAAGAGATCTCTAACTTAAACGAGCAGTGCGTCATTGAAGAGTATTACGAGAGACAATTATACGCGAAGACCCAATCACGCGTAACGACACAAGGCACTGAGAAAGCAAAAGATACATCTGGATTGGAATTGCATCAAATGTCTGTCTTAGAAAACAAGAATTAGAAAATGAACATGACATGCAGGTCTTAATAGTTATAACTCCATACCAATAATAGTTAATAAGCTTATTGTAAGGTTGTACACTGCAATGATGAGGCAAACAATAACAGTGCAAACAAAGTTGAGATTAATTGATTGAATCCCAGAGTGTACTTCCCAATTCCCCAATGGGCCGGGCCCCACCGCTTTGCACAATAGTTAATAAGCTGATATAGAGCTCATGTCCTTCAAATTCATGTTCACGCAAATCACCAGCATCACTGATCATCTCTCTATTAAACTCCACCTTTAATGTGTGATTAATTTAGAGCAACGGAACCTCACAATAAACACTATTTATTAAGACGTATTTAGGAATTGATATTCTTGTGGTTTGCATTATTGTTAAATTAAGCTTGTGCTGCAGTAAGGGAATAGTTTTGGTTTCCGTTCTGGCCATGTTAAAACTAACACCCCACTATGAATTAAAACTCGTTGGTAGCCATATTATATTATTACTCCCGGAACTGAGATCGTGGTATCTTAAACATATTAGTATTATTGTTTATTTATTTTTGATCGTATTTAGCATTACGTTTTGGAACAATCGATGGGCAGGAGGCGTTGTTGTAGAACATATCTAGCGCTTTTCAGTACAATGCGTTGCGTAACGATGTACAAACTAGTTTTCTGAACAGGTTGCACTGACTTGCACAAACGGAGATGATGAATAATGCGGCTTAAGTGTTTAGCAGACTCATGTGTATTAGAAAAAATTCTCAAGCTGTTCGACGTACAGTGTATAGGTGTCTATAGTGTTAAATAAAAATACAACACCCCCTGACAAGAGTGGCCAGTACACTTGTATGCACCAGATAGGGCCCATTCATTTTCTACCCTATTGAAACAATGTTGTTTTTCTTGCACGCGACTCACACGAAAGCGTACCTCATTAACTCAGACCTCAGACCCCATGATCCTCATTATGCAGCCTACTCACGTGGATCAGCAGTTTCCTGTCCTCTTCCATGAAATCATGTGATCTGAGGTACAGTTGCTATACACAACACTACACATTTGTGCTGTACAGTGTCAATGTTAGTATAAAAGAATTTACATTTGTAGTTACAATTAAACTCAAAACTGTTGAGTACATCCAATCTTTCCCTTATACATTCACATGTGTGCAATTCATTACAGTACAAGTGCATTTTATATGTTGGCCCTGTACAAGTGGCAATGTTACCACAGGCCTCCACCACCACCACCACTACCACCACCACTGCCACCACCACCACCACCACCACCACACATGCAATGCAATAAAGACACATTCTCATATAACAATCACATATACAGACCCGGTCCTATTGATTACAAGTGTACAAGTGCGTAACGTCGTTAACCAAATATGTGCATGGCAACGGGATTTCAGGAGACGAACAAGACCATATACATGTAGTTTATCAACCTAAATTTCATCTCCTATACACTAAGGCAATTGCAGCCTTCCCTTCCAAGTGTATCATTGATGAGGTGCTAT
>JABACO010000075.1:110000-144120 GCA_013339895.1 Ephydatia muelleri
AAGCACAAGCACACACATCCTTGGTGATAAAAAACGATGTGGTATTGTGGTTAATTATCCATGTGCAAATGTAGGAAAGCACGTGCCTAGCCTACGCGCCACATTCATCGAGCTGCAAGCAGGCTACTATAAACAACCCACCACTATAATAATATGGGTCAAAAGTGTACAAGAAGACGTTGTGTATATAAATTATAGTAAAAGCCTTCACCATAACACATTAGTAGTGAGTTAGGATGGGTGGGGAAGGAGGCTAGCAGGCCCGTGTAAAGGTGGAGGTGGGGGGGGGGGGGGGGGGGGGGGGATCGACCGATATGGAAGCAACCCTATCGTGCTCTTTTCGTATCGGGCCCGAAACGCCCCCTTCGGCATATCCTCACTTACCCTCTTAAGTCTCGCAGTCCTATTAATCGATATTCGCCGCCGCGCCAGATCAGATTAACTTTATTACATACCAGATAATTACCTCTGGCAGAAAATTATATGTCGATATTGTTGCATATTTATTCGCCATTTAATATTTCTGTTCAATTAATAATTGAATAATTCCGGCCAGATGACTTCCGCAATGATTCGTTTGTGAATAAATTATGCGCGGTAGAAATTAATTTTTTGTCTTGATTTTAGTTAAACAATGGTTATTGGAACAATTTTCTAAGTACACATCTGTCATAATCAAACCGATTTATAGGGCATTACAAACGTGTTTAAAATTCAATTTGAAAAAAAAAACAAAAAAAAAACAAGATGACCGCCTATGTATGGGCCATTTCTGGATATGATAAGGCTAAAATCTTTATATACATGCATGTACAGTGTACATCACATAGACAATAGAGTCAAACGCCAATTCGGTTTCAGTTACATAAGGCACTAGTAACTTCGATGGAGCGTCACGCAAAAATTGTACCGGGCGAAAAGTGTACCGGCCTTGCCAAAAGTGTACCGGGTAGTGAGAAAGGGCCGTTAGCTATAAAGGATGTCGGATTAAGTGTTCTGCAATGTTTAATATGTGTTATACACAGTTTACTGAAATAAAAACTAGATCACTTGAAATTACAGTTGTATATAGTTGGTGCATGCATGTAAGTGATCAATATAGCTACATAACACATTATTTTCTTTCAATCTCCATCTTTGTAAATTATCTGTCAGGATGCATACTTCGTCATGCAACCAATTTGTACATGCCTATCTTCAACCAATTCTTACATGCCTATACATGTATTATCAAGCGGGAAATTAACGCCAAGAGTTGCGATCGACAGAAATGGAGAAGAGTGTGGTTACCAAGAGTGCTGAACAGCCTTTGTCCGACTCTGCCATGGTTGATGCTGATGCAGTCTTTCTATACCTCACAGAAGCCAGGTACCCTAGCAGATCTAGCGATATCCTGAAAAGAGCCATCAGAAGGAAGGCTGCGGAGTGCGTTGTTAGGGATTGTGTTTTGTACGTTCAAAAGAAGACAATAGCGTTAAGCGTACAAGGGTTAATCATACGAAATCGTACAAGAATTGGAATTAATATCATCATTCTGTGGACTTTAGATATTTGAATTGAGGTTCGTCAGCAGTGTTGCCGCGGTTAAGGTTAATATTTAACCGTCGTAACCGCGATATATCTCGGTTACAACGTTTAACCGCGGTTAATTATCGCGGTTAAATATTACGTATTCAGCAATGGCGGGAAAAGCGAATAAAAAGCCAATTTTCGATCCCTTACCCAGTGATCTCGTACAAGTAGACCGCAACAAGTACAAAAGCGAAGTGTGGCAGTTCTTTGCTATTCACAAGCAGCTACTTGATGAACCCTGGGTGGTTTGCACCAAGTGCAACGAGTGGGTTTCACGACATGGCAATACCACTTCAAATATGAGGCATCACTTAAAGCATCAGCATGGTATTATGAATACCTTAAATGAAGGCCAGTAAGTTTTTTACCATGGATTGTATTTTTGCACTCGCCCAATCTGCATCCCATCCCCAATCCCACACCATCCAGTTCTAGCAAAGTTAACAGCACCATGCAGTCTCCTTCAGATGCTAAGAAGAGGCAAATGAGTACCATGGACACCTTTGTGCAAAAAATTCCAGCACATGGAGGATTGAAAGGACACGACCATAATCAAGCAGATCATCTATTACTTGAAGCACTTTGTGCAAATCTGTTGCCGAGCTCTCTGGTGGATAGTCCTGAATTTCGATGCTTTCTGGAATTTGTATCTTGTGGTGCATATGTTCCTCCTCACAGAACAAAAATGACTGAGCTTATAGACGCTCAGTATGAAAAAGCTCTTTCAAAGGTTTGTTCATACTTGGTTGATCTCTGATAATGCATCTTTATATACAATTTTAAATATCCTATATTTTCTGGTTTAGATAAAAACTCTGCTGTTTGCTGCAACATCAGTATCAATAACCACAGATGCAGCAACAATGCATACAGGAGATTCGTATGTAACTGTCACTGCTCATTGGCTGGATGCCAAGTGGAAAATGATGTCTTGTGTACTGGGAGTGGCAATTAGCAATGGTGAGATCACACAATCCGTTATGTTCACTTAAGAATTTTTTTTTCTCTTCAATAGTGTCCCACACAGCAGAAGAAATCGCATCTCTTGTGAAAGATCTAGTGAATGTAGAGTTCATGTTGGAAAATAGACTGGATTCCATTGGAACAGATCAAGGGGCCAATTTTCTGGCAGCAGTGAGGTTGCTAATTGAGGAAGGAGTTAGTGAGGAGCAAGTAAGATGCTCTTGCCACAAGCTGCAACTTTCCATCAAAAACTCATTGGAGGTAAGTGGTCTCTATATGCAGATAGTGCAATTCAATATGTATCTATCTCTTTCTACAGGAACAGCACAATCCACAGGCTGCTGCTCTTGTCACACTGTTTAGGGCAATATCCAACAACATTAACAACAGTCCAATGTTGCTGGATGCTTTAAGAAAGCACCAGTGCAACCCTGATACATCATGTGTGGTAGACATCACTGCCAACATGGATGATGAAGATGAAAGTAATGATGAACCTAGTACATCTACTACTGCCATACATGATCCTGCTGATGTGCAACCACGGAAGCATAGTTTGAAACTCATTAAGGATGTGTGCACTCGCTGGAATTCTACATTTTACATGCTTCAACGATGTGTTCTGCTAAAAGAATCAATCATTCATGTTTTAGCAGAGAGCAAGTATGCCAACCTTGCTCCAACTGATGAACAGTGGCTTGCTGCAGCAAAACTCTGCATTCTTTTGAAACCATTTCAGATTGCAACTGATTTTATGCAGGGTGAAGAGTACCCACCTTAGGTGGCATCTCTCGATACATTACTACCTTGATTGAAGGCCTTCAAGGGAGCGTGCCACCACCACATTGGCAATTACAATCCTCTTGGAATAGTCTCCCTGATGCTGTTAAGAGAGTTCGATCCTACATTTTGAAAGATATGAAGGTACATTGGGATCCTGCAGATCCTCTTTTAGGAATGGCAGCCATAGTGCATCCAGGCCACAAAAGTCTCTCCTGGCTTTGTGCTAGTGACAGAGACAAGATAATCAGGCAGCTTAGGAATGAAATGTGTAATGTTGAAGAGCAACAGCAAGAGAACGAATCAATTGATACTGATGTATCTGGTGAGGAGGAAGATGAAATGGAATTGCCATCGAAGATACTAAGGATATCACCTGCTACCAGTACAAGCGATGATGATTTTAACTTACTATTTGGTCAAAAAAAGAGTCAACAGCAAGATAATACTGCACAGAAAAAAGTAGACAAAGAACTTGATAAGTATATGAAAGAAGATGATCGAAACAGACTTTAGAAAAGATGACCCACTCTTGTGGTGGAAAGAACGTGAAATGCTTTATCCACTCGTGGCAAAGCTGGCTAAAAAGTATTTAGCCATTCCTGCTTCCACCGCTCCTTCAGAAAGGGTATTCTCTGTTGCCAAAAACATTTTACAGAAGAAAAGGTGGAATTTATTGCCTTCGCGTTTAAGTAAGCACATATTTCTCCGTAAGAACTCCAAGCTTCTAGTTTAACTACATGGTTATAAGTATCCACTGCAGTTCTAGTTCTTGTGGAGACTTGATTATTGCTCTCTATATCCTTTTAATGATATTACCGTGCTAATACTTCGTGTAAAATTGCATACTTTAACCGCGGTGGAAGTTATAAATAACCGTGGTTAACCGTAACCGCGGTACGTCAAATTTAACCGCGATATATCGTTAACCGCGATATATCGCGGCAACCCTGTTCGTCAGAACCCGAGAAGAGCAGGTGAAGATTTTAGCTGCTTGCCATCTCGATCCAACTGCTGTGCACATGGGCGAGAAGCGAACAGTCAAAAGGATCACTGAGCACTACATTTGGAATAGGATAGTCAAAGATGTGAAAGAAATGGTATGCTACACTATATCATGTTACCTTTTGTGAGATATGTTAAGCTGCTATTCTCATGGTAATGTTTATCAATACAACACTCTATATGTACTCATTATATTACATGTAACTTTTATATTATCTTCATAGATTCACTCATGTGATGTGTGCCAACGAGTCAACAGGAAAATGATCACATCAAAATCAGAGTTACATCCAGTACCAGTGAAAGCTCCATGGTATCATGCATATTGGAATTGATTTTATTGGTCCAATCAGTCCTGCTTCAAGCAAGGGAAACAGGTACATCTTAACAATCAGTGATTTTCCAAATTTGTTGAAGCTTTTGCATGCACTGCCTACTTAAAATGCTGATGGTGTCTCAAATACACTGTTCAAGGTGAACTCCTGCATGACTCATAACCATGCCATGGCATGAATTTACTTTGTTCCATAAATAACAGTTATTTATGAGAATGGGGATTCCGAAGCTTTTGACAATGGAAGTGAATTTAAGAATGAACTTGATGCACAATTGGCAATGTCTTTAGGAATAAAAAGGATTTTCACTACACCGTATCACCCACAGGTTAGCCTGTATTTTAATTTACTGGTATAACATTTGTAATTAGTCACTACAGTGTACTTGCTTGTTTTGAACATTAAAAATTAGTCTGACATTTGCTCTTAAAGGGCAATGGACTCGACGAAAGATTCAACCAAGCTCTTCAAAACATGCTGGTTAAGTTCAATTTTGAGAAGTGAAATATGTAGGATGACTTGTTGGACACATGCATCTATGCATACAATACATCAGTCCATGAGTCTACCTCATTTACACCTTTTGAGGTGATGATTGGCCATAAAGCTGTACTGCCAATAGATGTTGAAATGGACATTACCAGTTCATACATCAATGATGAAGCTGAACCATTGGGGTCAGTGATTGAAAGATTAAGTGAACAGCGTCTTACAACCCTCACCATGTCAAAGAGTGCATTCATCGAGCACAAAAGAAACAAAAAGATGCATATGATAGAAAGCACACACTATCCAATTCTTATGTAATAGGTGACCTAGTATTAAAAATGGATTTTTAAAAAAGGAAGAAAAGAGCTGGAGGAAAATTGGATGTACAGTATGTTGGACCTTACATCATAACAGAGGTACATGGGAAAGGAACTTACCGCCTACTACTAATGGAAAATAAAGAGTGTATTGTGGAAAGGGTAAGTGGAACACATCTTAAGCCTTACATAGCTGTGCAGAGGGGTGATGAAAAGGATGGTACAAAAAAGAGAAATGATTGCGCAAAAGCCTCTGTTGAATTGGAATGTGAAGTGATTGAATTGGGCAAACTCAATTGCTCTAATATATGGGAGCAGTTGAATTCTTCAAATCTTCTTCGATTTTGGAATTTATATATACATGTATATTCTTTATTCAAGGATCTATTACAGGATTTAAAGCTTAAGGAAGGATAATTCGCACATAGCAAGGACACCACAGTGTCATTATGGACAGAATACAGAACATGGTTTGGTGGAATACAGCTGCAAGAAGTATCTGGAGGTGACTTTGTAATTGTAAGCGATGATTTGTATGATGAATTTGAGACATTTAAGAAGAACGTGTATTCCTATGTAGACAGAGCATTCAGCATTGTCAAAGCAGTAGAGTTAATTGATGTTTGGTGTACATCATGTGGTGGGGTAACTCTGAAGCCACTGCATTTATTGGGAAGCGTATGCTATCTAATGTCTTCAGCACAGCTTGATTCATTGTGCCAGTGGGTATATACGAAGTTTGTTTTCTTGCAAAGATGAATATAGCTTGAACAGAATTGTGGAAAGTGAAGATCAAACTTCAAAACACCGGACCCAGATGCTATGGTAGAGGAAATTGCCAAAGATGGTCCAAATACTATCTCATACTTGCCAGCATGTGATGAGTGGCAAAAAAGTCTATGTCAATTGCTTGGCATGATATTTGTAAGAAGGAATATTACTCACATTCTTCACCCTATAGAATTTAGCATTTCCCACCAACTTGCCGCAACAGTAAGAATTCAAGGAGATGGTAACTGCTTTTTTAGAGCTTTGGCATTTGTAATAACTGGCTCCCAAAATGAACATCATGAACTCAGAGCTATCACAACAACATACATGCAACACGAAGCTGGAATTTTATCATGCTACCTTAATGCTTATGAAACAATGGATGAATATCTAGCAAGAACGGACATGCACAGTTCATCTGTCTGGGCTACAGAAGTTGAAATATTTGCAGCGTCCAATATGTTACAGACACCTATAATGGTGTTTTATAAATCTAGACATACATACAAGTGGCTGCAGTTCTTTGCCACATCCCTGTGAAGACAGCAGTGTTGTATGTGCAGTGCATTCCAAAGAAGCTATTTATTTGGTCAATATATCCAACCACTATGAACCTGTTAGGCGAATGTAATAGTGTAAACTCAAGTATGAATCGTGTCTGAATCACTTTTTGGCTGATTTGATAACAGATTTTTAATTATTGCCTATATGATAACAATTATTTTGCACAAAAAATCAACACTCTGTGAAGCGTTCAATAATATTTATAATGAATCTAAACACACTGTGAAGCGTTCAATAATATTTATAACGAATGTAGAAACGTTCATCTCTACCAGTACAGATGTAGCTTAAAGATAATTCAATGACAATGTTACTTAATGACCGTGTAGGAAAATTGTTTATGCCTGGACGAATGAAATGAGTTGCACCTAGATGCAGAAGACGTGCATCCTTATCTCAGTTATAAAGCCGATTTTCTTTTTCAAAATGATAGCCACAAACCTACATATGCAATTGGGACATAAAATATAGCTATAGTGACCCAGGGCCGTAACCGCCGGTCAGGCATGCGGGCTATAGCCTGACCACTTTTGGCCAAAGTCCACCTCGAGAAACGGCTGAAAAAAACGATAAAAAATCCCCCCCCCCCCCCCCCCCCCCCCCGCCATGGATAATTGTATTATAATACGTACATATAATTATTTTGAGGTCAACTTAATAACTATATAACGTGCATGTGCTCAATGGCTGGCTATTCATTCTCTGGTTCGATCGCTCAATCGCCATCTCATTCTGAGATTCTCCTGACATCGGAGAAAATCCTAATCATCCAATGAAGTACAACTTCCCTAAACGAGCGTTTGGCGTAAAGGAAATAACGCATCGTTCCTTTCAACCACAATGGTTTCAGAAGTGGTTTTGGATCCACTATGATGAAGGTCGTGACTTAGCGTTCTGCTCGATATGTGTAAAAGCTTCCCGTTCCAACAAACTGAAGGCAGCTAAAACTTTAGATTTGAGCTTCATCAGTCGTGGATACTGCAATTGGAAGGATGCCACGGGTGAGAAAGGAGGTTTCTGTCGTCATGAAGCCAGTGGTTGTCATAAAGCTGCTGTAGAAGCCATGGAAACTCTTCCAAAAACGACTGGTGACATTGGTGAACTGCTGTCTAGTGCCCATTCAAATGAAAAAACATGCAACCGAAAGAATTTGATGACAGTGGCACGGTGTCTAAGGTTTTTGGCAAGGCAAGGCATGGCAATTCGTGGTGATGGGGAAGAGATGGATAGCAACTTCCATCAGCTATTGCTTCTGAAAGCGATTGACGATGTTACTATTTATGACCTTTTCGCAAAGAAGCAGGACAGGTACACTTCTCCTAAAATGCAGAACGAGCTGTTGCAGACAATGGCACTGTCTATCATCCGTGATATTGCCTTGTCTATTAGAGAAGCTAAGTACTTCACTATCATGGCTGATGAGGTGACAGATGCATCCAACAGAGAACAGGTTGTAGTATGCTTCCGCTGGGTTGACAGTGATTTGAAACCACATGAGGATTTTGTCGGCCTTCACAAAGTTGACAAAATCAATGCTGACACACTTGTTGCTGTACTAAAAGATGTTGTGCTACGCATGAACCTAGATATGCACAATTGCAGAGGTCAGTGTTATGATGGAGCAGCAAACATGGCCGGATCCAGAACTGGAACAGCAACACAACTGTGTCAGATAGAAGAGCGTGCCGTATTTACCCACTGTTATGGCCATGCCCTGAACTTGGCTGTGGCTGATGTAGTGAAGGAGAGTAAAATGATAAGAGATGTTCTAGATAATCAGTAAGCTATTGAAATATTCTCCCAGGCGTGATAGTCTGTTTGAGCAGCTGAAGTCTTCTCTATCTCCTGGCACTGTTGGATTCCGAACGCTCTGTCCTACTCGATGACTGCGAGAGCAGCTTCCCTTCAAGAGTGTCATTGATAACTACGAGGTATTCCAGGAGTTCTGGGATGAGGCAAGGGACATAGCATCTGATTCCGAGAATCGTGCCCGTATCACTGGTGTCAAGGCGCAGATGGAAAAGTTTGAGTTTCTTTTCAGTCTCTGTCTAGGTGAATGCATTTTTGCG
Source organism: Ephydatia muelleri (assembly GCA_013339895.1). Lineage (NCBI taxonomy): Eukaryota > Metazoa > Porifera > Demospongiae > Spongillida > Spongillidae > Ephydatia > Ephydatia muelleri. The sequence goes on from JABACO010000075.1 coordinate 118,866, forward strand.
CCATACTGATAATCTCAGTAAGACATTACAATCACCATCCCTCAGTGCTGCTGATGGCCAACAATTAGCCCAGCTAACTTGCAATACTCTTGAACGCTTGCGAAATCAAGAGTGTTTTTCGTTACTGTGGAGCAAGGTTTCTGGCATGCAAGAAAAATTGCACATTGATGAAGCAGTACTACCAAGAAAGCGCAAGGCTCCACAACGGTATGAGGTAGGAGATGGCCAAGGAATATTTCTGGAGACCGTCCAAGACTACTTTCGCACCGAGTACTATGTAGTTATTGATGCAGCCCTAGCATGTATTAGACAGCGGTTCAACCAACCTGGCTACCAAACCTACTGCCGTTTGGAAAATCTACTGGTATCAGCAGCGAATGGAAAAGATTATCAGCAAGATTTAAATTTCATTGCTGATTTTTATGGTGATGATATTGACGAGGTGCTGCTTCATACCCAGATGGAACTGTTCCGGTCCATAATCTTGTCAGCTTTTCCTACCACTGCTAATGTTGGTATACGAGATATTGTGCAACACGTTTGCACTCTATCTCCAGGTATGCGTATCAGTATCACACAGGTGTGCTCCCTTATTCATCTGCTGTTGGTCATGCCAGCAACAAATGCTGTCAGCGAGAGAAGTGCTTCTGCTCTGAGGAGAGTTAAGTCTTACCTCAGAACAACAATGAGTGATTCAAGGCTGAATAATCTGCTTGTTCTCCATGTCCATAAGGATCGCTGTGATTCGCTAGTGCTGGAGGATTGCCTAAATGAGTTTGTGTGTGGTAATGAGCATCGTCTTTCTCTGTTTGGCAAGTTTTGACTTTGAGATCTCTGAGTACAATGTTGTGTCATTTAGTAAAACTTCCATATATTAGGTAGGCATTATATAGGGAGTATGCATGTGTTTTGAGTATAATGGTATAAAGAGTATAGTTTGGAACTTTGATTTATATCATCCATGCAGTGAAATATTTCATTGCCACAATTATAGCATTTAAGATGCCGCTCATGCAGATTACTGAATGCATAAAAACTTTTGGGGCGGAGCCCCAGACCCCACTGCTATTGTAGTCCGGTTACCAGCCTGACCATTCTTCTAGAGCTGCTTACGGGCCTGTATACTCACCGGGTCTATAACCTCGACAACTTACGTCTAGCGTAAGCTTAGATGGTTACCTTTAGGCAGCCGTAGAGCGGTACTGCTACCTAATTATAAATTGCGTGTTTGTATGCCGCATCACAGTGCAGCTCCATATGGTACATATACTTGCAACAAATCGATTATCTACGTCACGGCACTGTATTCGACATCCTATATAGCTAACGGCCCTTTCTCACTACCCAGTACAAGGCCGGTACACTTTTCGCAACCAAAATTGTACCGGGCGGTACAATTTTGGTTGCGAAAATTGTACCGCCAGGTACAATTTTCGCCCGGTACAATTTTTGCGTGACGAGAGCCACACGCAAAAGTACCTCGATCGTGCCAATTAATATAAAATAGACGTAGGATAGATGTACATAGGATATGATTATTTCAGCGATAAAAGACTGCACGTGCACCGGTGTAGGCCAACTCAGCAAACACACTATGAAGGAGCTCGAAACTCTACCGAGACTTGAGGCACGGGCGCCGGCCAAAGGAGGAAGACTGACCAAAGGCGCGCTGCTTATTCTCGTTTGGTGCGCGCTGCTCCACGCCTTCAACGTCTTCGTGTCCCTAAACATGGTTACTACCACCAACGTCATCTACCAGCGGCTTTACGAGCCGAGTGAGTACGGCTACCTGGCGGCAGCAGTCTCGCAATCCGTTGGCTACCTCCTCTATCCCCTGGCGGGACTGCTAGCCGAGCTACGGTGGACGCGCTACCGGACGATGATGTGCGGAACAGTCCTCATCACAACCGGATCGATCGTCCTGATTCCGGCCACCCTGCTCTTCCCGAATAAGTGGACCGTCGATCCCGCTGAAGTGATCGCCCAATCCGAGCTGTCGGCGGGACCCATGACCGTGGGACTATTGCTTTTCCAGAGCGGCATGGCCATGTTCGAGGCTAATGCAATTCAGTTCGGGCTTGACCAACTGGCTTTTGAATCCACCGTAACTCTCGGCTCTTCATCCATTGGTACTACTGGTCCGCTAACTTTTACCTCGTCCCCTCGGTCGCCGAGGTGGGCGGGCCGCTCTCGATTCAGGCGGCCGCGCAGATCGCTCTTGCAGCCGTGTCATTGGCACTGGTGTGGCTCTGGCGAGGTCACATGAACAATGAGCCGCCTCGGCAAATCAACCCGATCAGACTGGTCTACGCGTGCTTGTCCTTTGCCAGGACTCACAGAGTTCCTGTCTCTCGCAGCGCCTTCACGTACGGTAACGAAACCCTACCGTCACGGCTGGACCTTGCCAAGAGCAGGTACGGTGGGCCTTTCTCGACCGAACAGGTGGAAGACGTGAAGAGCTTCGGACGAATTCTGGCGATTATGTTGTCCGCATTCGGATTCCTACTCCTCAACACATTCAATTACACTCCCGAGAAATTCGAATCGCTACGTTACCCTACCCGCTACGGCTCCGTTGACTGGTACGTATTCCTTCAGTCCGTGGCCTGCGTTGCCGTGGCCATCGTGTACATACCATTCTATCAGCTCGTGGTCGTCCGACATTTTCCCAGTCTCGTGCCCTCTTTATTCAAGAGGCTCGGCATAGGTCTGTTCGTGTGCGTCGCCTCGCTCGCAATCAACACCGCACTCAGCTGCTACACTTACGTGCGCACTGCAGCCTCGTACCCAGATTGTTCGACCTATTTTATCGGGTTAAACTCTACGCCGCGTACATACATCTTCGAAGAAGGCGGCTTCGTCCTGTACTTCCACACGGCTTCCCAGCTCCTCGACGCCCTCGCGTATGTCCTCGTCTTCCTCACAATGCTTGAGTTCATCGTAGCGCAGTCTCCGATCATCATGCAGGGATTTCTTATCGGGCTCTGGTACGCGATGCAGGCCTTCGGCGTAATGCTCAACGTCGTCTTTCTCACCACCTACGTCGTGGGCGGCTGCCAGTACTGGCCCGATGTCGCCAAGACGACGCTTGCTGCTGTTTCCCTAGCGACATTCTTCGCGGCGTCACGGCGCTACAAGTACCGCCAGAGGGAAGAGATCTCTAACTTAAACGAGCAGAGCGTCATTGAAGAGTATTACGAGAGACAACTATACGCGAAGACCCAATCACGCCTAACGACTCAATGCACTGAGAAAGCGAAAAATACATCGGGATTGGAATCGCTTCAAGTGTCTCTCTTAGAACACAAGAATTAACACATATAACTCCATACAAATAATAGTTACTAAGCTTATTGCAAGGTTATACACTGCAATGATGAGGCAAATAATAATAGTGTAAACACAATAAACAAATAGTATAGGTGCAAACATCTGAAGATTGAGATAAGCAGTTATGTACCTATATTCAAATTTAGGTACATAACCGTTGATCTTAATCTTAAGATGCAAATTTAGCTCAATAACCGCTTATCTTGAGATGCATACTGTTTGCTTAATTAGCGCCATCTAAAAGCAAAATATCAACTAACTGACTTCAAAATAAAGCTATCGGAACCTGCTTCCATATAGGCGACTCGCGTCTAGAGGGGCAAACGGAGAAACGGATCGCTTATCTCAATCGAACGACAACACTAAGAGCTACAGTTCGACGTTAGTTCCATGTTACAAAACGGTGCGCTTCTAGAGAAGGAATGCTCGAATCAGTTCCTCTTCCCCAGTCCAAACAATCGTAGTTGTATACTGCCCAATGTCAATAATTGCACCGATACTGCCATACTAATTCCTATATAGAACTTGCTACCGCATATAACTGTTCACTGTAGTTTCTTTCTAGATGTGAAATACGACTATATGACCTTACAGGGCACCGTGCGGATAAATTCTGAAGCGATTGGTACTATTGTCGTTATTCAAAACCGTTCCTAGCTCGAGTTATACATGTACGTGACGAAACGGCGAAGACGAGGACGACTACGACTATAAGCTAAATCCCGAGCGGGCTATGAAGCGAATCCCGAAAGAAGGCCTCTGTACGCGACAGCTACAAGGCTGATCCCGAAAAGAAGGGTTCTGTACGCGACACAGATATTGAATCTAAGTGTATAGCTGGCGCCTGAAACATGTGGTTGTCTGACCTTCTGATGTATATATATGTTGTGCGCATGTGCATATGACCAACCGCCATCGTCTCCACCTTAGCTGAAACACCGTGTAGCCTTTTTTGCGATTCTTCCAGTCCCTGATATTGGCAAGCCAGCTAGCTGCAATGCAACGTTTAGTGTCTTTGGTCTTTCACGCATTAATCTTAGCTGAATAGTAGAGGAACGAATACCACGAATAAATTGATCCCTTACGAGTTCCGTTCAACTGTTCTGCCGGCTAATTTGGATGGGCTTTATCGGCTAAGGCACGAAGCGTCCCCGCGAACTCTGGCAGGGGCTCTTCAGGTTTTTTGAGTACGCTGCTGAAATTTAAACTGCCATTCCATGCAGATCGTTACCCCCGGGTAAGGCTTGAAACCTGTTAGTTTAGAAAAAACCGGTTGTAAGAGGTTATTAAAATACAAAAAACCGGTCGGTTAGGGTGATTGTTTAAAAAAATAACCGGTCGGTGGAGGTTGTTCGTTTTAAAACAACCGGTTATTGCCGGTTTAACAATTAATTATTTATGCATAATCGATGGGACCAAAAGTTAAACCAGCACAACCTCGGGCTTTGCCACATGGCAAGAAAGATGGTCCACGGCGTACCCCTAAGAATGTCGCCTTGTTGCTAGTGTCCAGCAAAGTCACCCTTCTGGATAGTTTTTTCAAGTTTTCAAAATTTCCGTGAACTCCAAAGCAAATGGTCCTTACGCATGGGCTATCCATCATAAAGTTATAGGGTACTGAATTTATAATTAGCCATACATTTCAATTCGAGCGTTACTTTTCTTTTGCTTGTAAAATTTGATAGTATCATATAGAGGTGATTTTGCTGGACATTGTTCCAAATATAATAAAGCTACTGTAAGTATCACCATGCATGCAACGAAGAGATGAATCTCTCCATTGTTCGCTTTCGTCCGCTTATTGTTTTCTCGCGCCCATGCAGCATTATTGGTAGATGTAAGACGGACGTGACGCCACTTGCAACTCCTCAATAAAATATCAACCGGTCGGTTGTGGTTGCTAAAAATTTTAACAACCGGTTGAAGCGGTTATTTAGCTGAAATAGAACCGGTTGAGGCGGTTATTTAATTCTCGCGATCGGTTAACCGTCGGTTAACCGGTTAACCGGAGCTCCGGTGTCAGAGGCATAAATGACTCCCAGGCATAAATGACTCCCCCGATCATTTACGCCTAAGGTGTAAATGACTCCTACTAGGCATATATGACTCCCCACTGAATTCCATAAGCCACACGTGTGTAGTTGTCGAAGTGAGAAAGCTCGCTCGCATGGACCAGGATGAATTCAGTGTTGTCGAGGATTACCTGCGTATGAATCAATATCCTAAAGGCATTTCAAAGGGAGATAAGGCCAATCTAAGGCGCAAATGCAAAAACTTCAAGTTCGACTGTGGAGTGCTCTATTTCAGAAGAGTGAAGAAAGGCGAAGGTGACGAGGAAGGGTGGAAGATTTGTGTTAGGACCGAAGACGAAAAAAGACGCATTCTGGAGTCATGCCATGCTGGAATTGAAGGTAAAACAGAAAGTACATATTATTCAGTACGATAATTGTATACCTGTATTTGTACATGTAGGAAACCACTTAGGCAGAGATAAAACCATTCAAAAAATATCCAGTCGTTTCTTCTGGAAAAACATAAATGAAGATATTCGAATATTTGTACAACACTGTGAAAAATGTCAGAGAACTAACGCTAAGTTTTCAAAGTCAAATGCTAAGCTGCATCCTATTGTTCCAATGCCAAATGTTTGGCACCAGGTTGGTGACTTCGTGTGTAGGTATAATATAATATAAATCTCAACACAATACTCTACCAATATATAGGTTGGTATTGACCTCATTGGTTCATTGCCCACCACCTCAAAGGGCAATAAGTATGTGGTCACTTTAGTAGATTATTTCAGCAAGTGGCCTGAAGCTGCACCACTGAAGGATAAGACTGCTGCAAGTGTAGCACTCTTCTTGTTTGAAACTTTCTGCAGGTATGTGAATGATTTAGAAAAATAATACGTGGAAGATTTAAATTGATTGCATGCATCATGTGATCATTGCATGTTATTATATTTTCCGTATTAGGTTTGGATGCTGTGAAGTTATTATTTCGGACCAAGGCAGAGAATTTGTTAATAAAGTTAAAGAGCAGCTCTTTCGTCTGACTCAAACCCACCATAAAGTTTCTTCAGCATACCACCCTCAGACAAATGGCTTAACTGAACGGTTTAATCAAACATTGCAAGCCAGTTTGATTAAAGTTGTGAACAGCAGCCAAGATGACTGGGATGAGCATCTCTCAGCTGTCCTATTTGCTTATCGAACCAGCGTACAAAAAGCCACAAAGCTTACTCCTTTTGAAATCATGTACTGTCGGTAAGTATAAAATGCATGCAGGTATATTACTTTTGTTTCATGAGCTGCCATGCATTCATACAGAAACCAAAGTTACCCATTGACATGGAATATGCAATGAGCAGCACAGAAAATGGTGATGGTGCTCACAATGATGAATCAGATGGTGATGTTCACACTGGTGATGGTGTAGGTGCTCGCAATGATGAATTAGATGGTGATGTTCACACTGGTGATGGTGATGGTGCTCGCAATGATGAATCAGATGGTGATGTTTACTCTGGTGATGGTAATTGTGAGATTCAAAAAAGTAAGAACACTTCAATGGAAGGACCTTCTAGTACTTACGAGTGGAATCCAGATGAAATAGTACATAATGCTACCAAGATGGTACAGATTAAGAAAATGATCACAGAAACTACAATGTTTTATTTATTACATTGCCATATGCAGTTGTACAGGTGTTGTTTGTACCTGAACGTGACCACTGGGTGACCCCAGCTATCATGAAGGAGAGGTCAGGCTGTATGATAGCAAATTCAACCATGTTTTAAGTGATAGCCTGAAAGAGCAAATTGCCATAATCTACAAAGAAGCCACCCAAAGCAATGTTCTAACTGTGAGAGCAATGCCCGTTCAACAGCAAACAGGAGGAGTGGACTGTGGACTGTGGATTATTTGCCATTGCTTTTGCCTACCATGCTGCATTGGGGGGGAGGTGACATTTGAGCAAAATAATCTTCGTCAAAGTTTGGTGCACTGTTTTGAGCAGAACTGCCTACAAACATTTTCTTCACCCCATGTTTCTTCACCCCATGGATGTATTGCAGTAAAGAGGAACAAAACCAAACGTTTCAGAATACATTTGATATGCACATGTAGACTGCCAGAATCATCTGATTACAATGTAATACAGTGTGATCAATGCCAACAGTGGACCATTTCCGCTGCATGAACATTCAGCAAAAAAGTGTTCCTCATCATGGTTGTGCATTAACTGTCAGTCTTTGTAAGTAGCAAGCAGACTGTGACATTATTTGTCTTTGTCAGTGTTCATTCATTTTCTATATATTCAGATCATGATACAGATTATATAGCCGGATACATAAATATCTTTACTTGCTATCTCTGGAAAAACCAACGGGGATTTATTTATGGTGTAATAATCACCAATGACTCCCCTAAATTTTGACTCCCCAGTCATTCGCGCCTAGGCATTATGACTCCCGGTAATATATGCCTAGGCGTATTTGACTCCCCAGTCATTTACGCCTAGGCATATATGACTCCCCAGTCATTCACGCCTAGGCATAGATGACTCCCCCTTGATAAAAGTGACATAATACCTTTACTTGCTATCTCTGGAAAAACCAACGGGGATTTATTTATACCTAAGGCTATAACGCCTTCCCAAGACAGGAGCCAGTTTTGTCTAGGCAGACAACAGGGGAATCATATACATTGGCAAAGATCGACGGGGAGTTAATTATGCCTAAGGCTGTAATAACTCCCGGGAGTCACTTTTATCAAGGGGGAGTCATATATGCCTAGGCGTGAATGACTGGGGAGTCATATATGCCTAGGCGTGAATGACTGGTGAGTCATATATGCCTAGGCGTGAAGGACTGGGGAGTCAAATACGCCGAGGCATATATTACCGGGAGTCATATATGCCTAGGCGGCGAATGACTGGGGAGTCAAAATTTAGGGGAGTCATTGGCGACTATGACACCGGCACAACCGGTTTCAAGCCTTACCTCCGGGTTGTATTGATCCATTAAACACTTTAATACAGCTCTATATTCAGAGCTACCGTCAAATCGTAACTTACTTGTGCCTGTCCGACAGAGTGCGCGAGTTGCTGGTAGTAGTAGTGGGTGCCTGCACCTCGCTACTTTGGTCCTCCATCCACTCCTGACACCAATGTAGTGACCCCTGACTCAGCAAGTAGTGACCGGGTAGGATACAGTACAGAGTGTACAGCATTTATACACAAGAAGACAACTCCGAGAGGCGAGAGCGAGGCTGTTGCTACTATAAATAATGCTACAAGGCTAAATCGTCTGGCATCCCAAGTGGAACTGCTCTGTAAGCACATTGAGACGTTAAAATTACAGCTGGCAGCCACAAACAATGGAAGACCGTATCCAAGATCACGTCCGAACGACGCTGTAGCGAGGAAAAGAAACGATGGCGTTGTGTGCTGGAACTGTGGCAGGCGTGGTCATATTACACGAAATTGTCCTAACTAAAAAACTGCCGTCGAAACTGCCGTGAGGACGTGTGGGAAAAGGTGCAACAATCTCCAAGGACAATGAGAGCTCCGGTTCAGTCTGTTGTGGCAGCAAGCGGAGACAAGTTGGAGTTGGTGGGACAAGGTGAAGTAAGTATAACCATAGGAGGGGTGACTAGAAGGCACATGGTGCTTATTACGAAGCATCTCACGCAAGAGTGTATACTAGGGTTGATTTTTTTATTAAACACGCGTGTTGTAGTTGATCTACGACAACATACCCTAATCACTGATGGGAAACAGTGCATTTTAATCATACAGGGGTGGCAGAAGATGTGTGTTTTGTGAGTATTTTGGAAACGGGACTGTACCAGCCTGCTGTCAGATGTACATACCTGCCTCTGCCCTTGACAAAAGGGAACAAGGTGCTGTGTTGTTGGAGCCATTGGATACATTCATGGAAGATTATGGGCTCTTGGTGGCACAGTCATTGTCACAAGTGAGCTGCAATCATCTGATAGTTCAGATCCTCCGGCTCCTGTGGTTTGTTAACAAGGATGTTAGAGTGGGCATGATCAGGCCAGTCACAGATGCTGATATTGTCTGTAGTATTGAATCCCCTAAGTCCAACAGACATGTAAGCCACAGCGAGTGTGCACACCTCATTGAGCTGATATTGCAGAATGCAGAACACCTTTCCAGCTATCACAAATCACAGGGGGTGGTATTGCTGCAGGAGTTTGAAGATGTCATTGCAAAATCAGAAGATGACCTTGAACAAACTTCATTATCGTTCCACACAATTGGCACTGCATGTAGATAACCAACCCAATTCGTCAATACTCCCATTTCATCAGCATAAAGAAGTGAGTAAGTTAGTTAATGTTATGTTATCCAGGGGGATAATAGAATGTAGCGACAGTCCTTGGGCATCACCGTGGTTCTTGTAAAGAAAAAGATGGGAAGACAAGGTTTTGTATGGACTTCCGTAAACTTAACAACTGCACATGCAAGGATGGCAGCCACTGCCCAGAAATGATGAATCATTGGATGTGTAGCAAATGACATAATATATTATTGGATCTATGTACGCATGCTGGCTCCAGCTGGACTGTACTTTGACCTTGTCCTGTGTATATATGCATGTCTCTCTTTATAATTAGGGACTTCTTTTGGCTGCTGCAGTGTCTCGTTACACTTGGCGTAGTCGGCAGGATGGTCGAACAAGAAGGCGGAGCGGAAATTCCGAACCCGAGGGTTCTGGCTCAACCACTTGGATGCTAGCACCACATTCCTCAGCACCACATTCAAAAATGAATAAGCTTAGCATTCCTCACGCGGCGGGCGCCATAAGCGCGCGTTTAATAGTCACGTCAATCATTGTAAACGTAAGCAAACACAATATAAAACGAAGTTGTTGTGAGCTGTACCTGTAGCCACAGGGTAGATGTGTACTACCTGAGCTGTGCCAACCAAAGACTCAAGGCCACGCGCGGATCCTGAACACTGGACCAGCTAGGAGTATGGCCACACCTACTAAGTCTTACAAGCTGTTCCATGTACCCACCACCCACTAGGTAGGTGTGTACCTGTGCCAACCAGGGACCCAACGTCACGCGCGGATCCGGAACACTGGGGGTGTGACCACAACTACTAAGTACTTTCAAGCTCACCAGTGGAGATGGTGCCATTCTTGTGAGTTGCAAAGCACTTTGAGGCAAACTCTGAGCTGTTCCATGTACCCACATGGGAGGTGTGTCCCTGTGCCAACCAGGGACCCAACGTCACGCGCGGATCCGGAACACTGGGGGTGTGACCACAACTACTAAGTACTTTCAAGCTGACCAGTGGAGATGGGTGCCATTCTTGTGAGTTGCAAAGTACTTGGAGGCAGACTCTGAGCTGTTCCATGTACCCACAGGGTAGGTGTGTACCTACGCCAACCAGAGACCCAACGTCACGCGCGGATCCGGAATGCTGGGGGTGTGACCACAACTACTAAGCACTTTCAAGCTGACCAGTAGAGATGGGTGCCATTCTTGTGAGTTGCAAAGCACTTTGAGTCAGACTCTGAGCTGTTCCATGTACCCACAGGGGAGGTGTGTACCTGCATTAACCAGGGACCCAAGTAACGTGCGGATCCGGAACACTGGGTTGTGACCACAACGAATGAGTACTTTCAAGCTGACCAGTGGAGATGGGTGCCATTCTTGTGAGTTACAAAGCACTTGAGGCAGACTCTGAGCTGTTCCATGTACCCACAGGGTAGGTGTGTACCTGCGCGAACCAGGGACCTAACGTCATGCAACAATCTGAACTCTGGACCAACTAAGGATTGTGACAACAACTGATCAGTTCAATGGCTGTCATGGACCTGGTCAAATGATCTTTTTAGCTGTTACTGTGTTTTTTCTGGTTTCCAAACTGCCATTTGTAGTGTGAATAAAGACTATTTTTTGTACGTTGGTTGATCCAGGGCAAGTTTGTGTCTCTCATGAATGTACTTGTGTGTGAGAGTGTATGTTTGCGAGACTGAGTGATTGTTTATTGGTGGATGTACATCTGAGGAGTGCAGTGGCTTGCTGTAGTAACAGTTGTGACCCTTGTTTGTGTACATGTACAATGAGTTGTGCTATTGTTGATCTTGGCAAAGAGTTGAGGAGTGGTCTTCACATCCACTAACTGGAGCCTGTGTACATTTTCCCTCCAAGCAGTATCCCAGTTTATGAAAACATGTTTGTTCTTATTATGGGTTGGGTCTGTGTTTGCTCCTATGTAAATGTATTGACTTTTAGCCCAGTGCAGTTTTACTTTTTTGGAAGTTACTTTGTGATGGTAAGTTAGCTTTAGCTGCAGTTTTGTTGTTTTATTAGATGTGCCCTTTTATAGCCACCTATTAGAAGCAATAAAAAGTTACCTCAGCCACACGCTGCCTGTATACGATACATAGCGACATAGACTGCAGTGCATCGTGCGTTAATTTTATATTCATACATCTATGAATACCAACTATCTATACCAAGGCAATGAATATTATTAGCCGTACGTAATCTAATTAGAGTGGAATGTGTGCTGAGGAATGTGGTGCTAGCTTCCAAGCGGTTCTGGCTCAGACTAAAACCAACCGACCGCTGGTTTCTCCCGACACCTACTCTGGTGACAGAAATTGGACCGATTGGGTTGAGCACTTTGAGGCCGCGGCTTTGGTTAATGGCTGGAACCAGTGATACCGCGGTTTGCCCGTCAACCGTGAAAACCGGCAAATCAGCCGATACGGTTGGCCTGACCGCGTCCGTGACCATGCATGACGTAATGTTGGTCGCGAATCACCGAACCGCCAGTTTTTTCAGCTAGATAGCCGGGAACCGTCAAAAATTTACACGGTTACATATGTGCAATGCAACAATATTGACAATCAATTTGCAGCTGTTTGTTTGAAAATCCTGCAATCGATTTGCAGCTGCTTCTTTGCAAATCTTGTTTAATTTGCAGCTGCTTGAATTGTTTGCGAATCTCGGAATGAACTGAACGTGTACAATGCAGATCTCGTGGCACTAACTTAATTGCATCATCCCACTCTAATCGCCAATAATGCATACATTAGTTAAGTTGTCAATGACGTAATGCTTGAGTATAGCCACTGAAAGAAATGTATCTCTGACTCAAACAAGCAAAAGAGATATAGTGTTGGAGGAATTGAAAAGTTATCTGCAAAGCCACTGACCAATTGGCGTGTGAACAATGCGATGGAGTGGTGGAGTGACCACGAAGTGAAGTTTCCACATGTTGCCTTGATGGCTCAAAAGTACTTGGGCCATTCCTGCCTCAAGTGCACCCTCTGAGAGGGTATTCTCTCAACTTAAACTTATCGTGGAACGTAAACGGTGGCGTATGGATGGAGGAAGGGTTGAAAGGGTTATCTTTTGCGATGCAACAAAAACGTCAATGCATAACTTGTACTACTAAACGCACGTGTTCATGTCATTATTAATTAAATTTAATCAAACAGATGTATATATATATCTACGGTTCGTCCGTAACCGCTTCGATTTTTCCCGGTAACCGTCAACTTTGATCGGGTGGGTTGTATACGGTCAGCTACCGTCCGTGAAGGTGACCGGGACGATCCGGTACGGTTAGCCGTGATCGTGACCGGATCGATAATAGCTGACCGCGGCAACACTGGCTGGGACGAACCGACGAAACTACTCTGGCTACCCGTTCGGCTAACCGGAAAGGCTCAAACCGCTTGGAGGAGGTTGGCGCCAGAGGCGAAACAAGACTTCCAAGCAGCGAAGGACGCTTTACAGAAGCGCTTTGAGCCTGAAAGTAAGCGTCAGCTGTATGTTGTCGAATTTCAGACCAGGAAAAGGCGACCGGACGAACAGTGGAGTGATTTCGGGGATGAGTTGCGCATTCTCGCAGACAAAGCGTTTCCCGCAATTGACGAAAAGGCTAAGGATTTGCTGTCTCTCGAGAGATATCTCAGTGAGTTGGATAATCCTAAGGTTGCTTTTGCTGTCCGACAGAGACAACCGAAGACTCTGGACGACGCGGTTTCGTGCACGATGGAAATGGTGTCGTATCTCCATCAAGAGACCAAAGGCTCCAAAATATCCGTCGTCAGTGATGTCCCGGTCGAAGAACGGGAAACCTTAATGGCCATGATCCACTCATTGTCAGAAAGGATGGGAAAACTAGAGACGTCTGAACGGCCGGCACAAGCACGCGCAGGTAGAAGGAAACCCGAGACGTATAATTCCTCCCGAGAACCAGCAGCCTCCAAGGATACGATCATCTGCTTAAAATGTGGCAAGGAAGGACACTTTGCCAGGGGCTGCGCGGCTGGCTGGCAGAAGCGGAAGCAGGAAAACTAGATACCCTCTATGCTAAGGACCAAGCATATGGGGGTAAGGAAACAATGGTCCATGTAAACAAAAGTTTGTATAGTTTAGCTGTTAATCCTGCTATGTCGAAGTTCATTGTAGCTATTGTTAAGGGTTTACCTGTAGAATTCATGTTAGACACAGGTGCAGCAGTAAGTCTTGTAAGAAAAGATGTCTGGGACAGACTTGGAGGTGCAAGCAGATTTGGACTGTCACCGTGGAGAGGGAGGCACCTTGTTGGTGTAGAGGGTAGCACTGTTCCTGTGTGTGGAGTGACTACTCTTGATTTCCATTTGGCAGATCAGGCATTTTCTGTTGACCTTGTAGTCGTTGACTCCCTCAAGGTGGAATCTATCCTGGGGCTGGACTTTCTAGAGAAACACCATGGCATCATTGACCTATCCAAGGGTGTTGCAGCTCGAAGGAGTTTCCATCCAGTTACAGCACCATGCTGACAGTAGCAACAGTAGTGACATGTTGGTCAATGAGGTGAGTGTTAGTCTCATAGAGACTGTCAAGATACCAGCCTATAGTGAGATTCAAACCATGGCGTACACATCTTCCACATGCAAAGGGGTATGGTTAGTGGAGGGTAGCAGACAGACATACCTATAATTGTGCAGGAGCCGTGGTTAACCTTCAATAGGAGAGCCTTTAGGTAGCATTCCTGTTCTGATGTGTAATCCTTTGCCAACTGAGACTGTCGTTCATAAGGGTACAAGAATAGCCAGAGCCACAAGGTTGCAGGACGAATCGTTGTTGGCACCTGTAACAGATGCAATGAGCCAAGAAAAGAAGATACCAAAAGTTTCTGAAAGTAAGTCGAAATTATTGTGGGAGATGGTACAAAACTGTGCAGCTGATCTGACTAAGGAAGAAATGGAGATGTTGTACCACGTGTTGATGGCATATGCATGCAGATGTCTTTGCTGAGTCGAACGATGAACTGGGGCGTAATAACATGGTTAAGCAGTCAGTTGATACTGGCAATAATCCTCCAATCCGTCAGCAGTTTAGGAGAATGCCACCCTTTCGAAGAGAACAGGCCCGCAAGCTAATTGAAGATATGCTCAAGCGTGAAATTGTGCAGCCCTCTTCAAGCCCCTGGGCATCCCCGGTGGTCATAGCCACGAAGAAGGATGGCTCCTTATGTTTTTGCGTGGATTATCGCAAGTTAAATTCTATCACTCGTAAGGATGCTTATCCCCTCCCAAGAATAGATGACTCGCTGGACGCTTTGAATGGGTCTAAGTGGTTTTCAACTCTCGACCTTATTTGTGGTTACTGGCAGGTGGAGATGGATGAGAATGACAGGCAAAAGACTGCGTTCTGCACGCAAGAAGGTCTTTTCGAATTTAAGGTTATAACCACTTCTCATTTCACTGTGGAATTTCTCATTCCCATTTCTCATCTGAATATTCTACAATTCATTTGATTAATTTTGAATCAAAAAGAAATATGCTTCAAAGAAGAATTTTTCTCATTTTGCAGCTTGATTCTTTGTATCATTCAATAAACAATGCATGTTCAATAATTTTGAATAATCAACAAAACAATACATGCAATTAATTTATGTTCTCCATCTTCTGTTCGAATGCTGATTTCATGGAAACTGATGTAGCTACAACGCTATTCCTCTTGAGTTCAAAGGCTTTCCATGGCAAATCTGTTGTTAAAAAACGAATCATAAATGAACCATTTATTCACAGCACTAGCATGTAATACTAACTTCACAAGGTTCTAGTGATAAAAAGACAATACATCAATATAATTCAATAATGCAGTCAGATACAATGCAGCTTTCTATTTGACATTTAAAAGTTATATTCGTTGTCAGGTACATCTGTTTAATATATAGTGATGAACAGGGCAACGTTTGTTTTGAAATTTCAAATTAAAGATCTTCTCTGTAGTAACACATTTTAATGGATCCGAATTCAGTATTCTTTTTTTGAAATTTCAAACTTTGGAGTGTCTAAAGTATTTCAATTTAAGGAGTATAGGATTTTCTGTTGTAAATGTCAAATATTGGAGATTTATCCGTGTATGTTTTTAATGTGTCTGCAGCGTTAGAAATTTTGTAGAATCTATAGGGTTAGAAAAATAATTTTTTTTACAGACAACGGGTTCTGTACAACGTGGAAATACTGCATCTGTTATGGGTTCTTTGCGCTCAGAGCAGATGGAGTATTTTTGTCTATTAATTTTGTGACTAGTTGTGCTTTATGTATTTATAATTATATTTATGATGATATTAAACACTTATAAATACATAAAGGACAATTAGTCACAAATAGACATAAGTTACTCACAAAAATACTTTGGAATCTATCATGATTCTCTGTGTAAAATTTAATATATTGAACGTAATTTATTTTTTGAAATTTCAAACTTTGGAATGTAAAATTTGAGAGTACTGAAGTCACTGCTTGACATTTCAAATTTAGATGTTTGAAACTTAAGAGTCCACAGAGATGTTTGAAATTTCAAAAATTGTGTATTTCTAGTTTTGAAGAGTGGACATTATGCTCTGTTGAAAAGGCTTGAAGTCTTACAGTGTATTAATTGATTAAATTAATGAGATATTTTTAAAGTTATATATCTTAGGAATGCACTGCATGTCTCTACAATATGTGAACTTGATATTTCATTACATTCTTTTGTTTGCACCTATAAAATCATTCACATTCATATGAAGCACAGCAATGTAAAAGATCTCAAATACTTTTCACATACCATATGCTGGGATATTTACATTCATAATTTTATTGCTTCTTGAAAGTCTTTTGACAGCTATTGACAACTTAGGCACCACTGGGCTGTACAGCTAGATATATTCAAATCATGTACTTACCTATTGCTGGCATTGTGCTTAGCACAAAATTGTTCTCATTACTCAAGCCCAACAATAGTGACTTATAGACATCATCCAATGTCCCTTGGAAGAAATCACTTTGTTCTGGAGGGAAGTGAACACTTTCTGTTTGGGAAGCACTATCTCCAGAAAAAGCGAGCACAAAAGGAACAACTGTGGTATCAAAGAATGCTCCTGTGGGATATTAAATGTTATTCTACAACCATAGTGATAGTGTTCATTTACCTTTTGAATTCACTGATTTTGAACAATATGCCACCTGGACTGTTAGCTGCATTTCTTTTAACTCTTCACTGATGCGATGTATGCAGTCAACAGGTTGGAAGCAAACGATTGTGTACGCATATCTGTTCATTGCTGTGTTATGCTGACGAAGTGCCCTTACTATATCAGTAACCTAATGGAAATTCGAAACCATGAGTAGGAAGCAAAAATTGTAGCATAACTCACAGTACAATTTGGACCATCCAATGTAATAAAGGATAGTGCAAATCCATCGAACTGAGGCAACTTGGATGTATCTTCGACAGATAGTGATGTCATTTCTGTAGTGTAAAATGCCGCCATATTCCCCCTCTCTTTGGACCAGATGAATGCAGCATTTGCATTCGCTTCTGTTCTTTCTGTCTGACAGTTGTGTCTATGAACAAAAATGTTAGCAATGTACCATTGATCATTGAAAAACTTGCGTACTTTGCTGCACGACTGCAGTAATCAATGAATGAAGCAGCTTCAGGATTGAATTTCTTTCCGAAGAGGGCAGATAATTTTTTTCACTTGTAAATTCTTTAAATCTTTCCTTGGCATCACCCCAATCTTTTGCTCCCACTCTCTGAATAAAGCTTTCCTTTATTTTCTCCAGAACCTTTAAGTCATGGGAGTATCCATTCACTTCATTCAGTTTTAATTCCCCTTTCTCCACCATTTGCAAAATATTCAGGACGTCTGATGGAGTTAGGCCCCGCAATCCCTTAAATTGGAAGCCTTTGATGCCTGCCTTATTCATTTTTTTGCCTTTGCCATCAGTGTGTGCTATACTGTGATACACCTTGTACGCAGTGTTTGGCAATGAAGCAAGAAAAAAAATCATATTTTCGTCTAGCTGTTTCTTCTATAGAAAAATTAATGCATTTGGAACCAATGCATGAATTAATTTACACAAATTCTACTTAATATAACTCACAGTCATCATTAAAGTATCTGCACAAGATGTTCTCCACTCCTGTGTTTTTTCTGGTGTTTCTTCATCTGCACATTTTCCTGCTATTGTATATAGACGCATTCTACAAAATTGTACCTGAATTGGAATTGACAAATTTCATCGTAACAGGTTTTGCATACAGTAAAATAACATACCTTGTCTTGTGTAGTCATTTTGTTTACAAATTCTGTTGCTCTATTATGCCTATGAGCAACATGCTGTGCTTGCTCGTCAGTCAGATTGACATAAACACTAACACTTCGACAAGTAAAATGTTTCACTGGCAAGGGACTTATTTTCATTTATGAGTTGCTGCAGAGCAATCCGGGTGTGATTTCCGCCAATGCACTCATACATGTAGCTGGTGGCATTCTCTTTGTGGAACGATTCACCGCTTTTCAATTGTACTAGTCCAATAATAGGTGACACTTCATTCATTCGATTCGTTAACATTTCTGCTTTCAGCATTTCGATAAATGTTTCATCAGGTGTGCGGATTAAACGTGAAGTTGCAGGTGACACAAGTTTCATAACAGGGATCTGAAACATTCCTGCCAAATAATAACAAATATTCAATTACAATAATAATAAGAAACATGCCTAGTTTAGGAAGAACTATAATGTTTTATCTAAAGGAGACTCATATAAGTAAGTCTTCATAGGAGTGTGTACATCCCCCATTGTGAGAAGTACATCCCCCATTTTGCTGCCATTGCCAGACCGTTACACCAACTTACCGAGCGAGGTCGTGAGTTTCAATGGACACAAGAGTGTATCCATGCATTTGATGAACTCAAATCGCGACTATTGTCTGCCCCCATACTATCCTTTCCAGACTTTGAGAAACCTTTTATCCTTGATACAGATGCCTGTCAGTATGGTATAGGAGCAGTGCTGTCTCAGGATCACGATGGAGAGGAGAAAGTAGTGGCCTATGGGAGTCGCACACTTAGTAAAGCTGAGAGAAAGTACTGCGTGACAAGGAAAGAGCTATTGGCAGTAGTCACCTTTACAAAACACTTCAGGCCATACTTGCTAGGACGTCACTTCACTCATCGTACTGATCACAGCTCCTTGCAATGGCTTTACAACATAAAAGAACCAGAAGGACAACTCGCAAGATGGTTAGAACAGCTCCAAGAGTATGACTTTGCTGTAATTCACCGCAGGGGATGCAACCACGGAAATGCTGATGCCCTTTCCCGTATTGGCCCAGATGAAAATGAAGCCAACATCACGGGTGGTTCCAGCAGCAAAGGCATGGGCGTATCAGCTGTTCAGCCACAGCAGCTTCAGACAGGAACTGGGGATGCAAAGAGCATTCGCCAGCTGCAGCTGGAGGATGAAAATGTGGGGATTGTGCTCAGGGCAGTAAGTTGTGGGAGCATGGTAGGCCTTGGGGAATTAGAAGGGAAGAGTAGGGAACTAAACATATTAGTGCAGCAACGGGACCAGTTGGTTGTAAAAAAGGGTGTCTTGTACAGACGATATGAAGACAATCAGGGGAGTGAGCATTTGCAGATTATTGCCCGGCGATTATTCGCCAAGATATTTTGAAGCAATTACATGAGGGCATACTGGGAGGACGCTTAGGAGAAGGAAAGACACTTTCCCGCCTGAAGGAGAGGTTTTTGGCCAGGTCATGCAGGAGATGTTGGGAAGTGGTGTAGCACATGTGCGAAGTGTGCTACTAGGAAAATGCCCCCGCATCGAGGCCGTGCCCCTCTCCAGGGTATTAGTTCTGGGTACCCAATGCAAATTGTTGCAGTAGACAAGTTGGACCCATCACCTCGGGGGATGCTAAAAAACCCTATATTTTAGTTGCTTCCGACTACTTCACCAGATGGGCAGAGGCTTATGCCATTCCTAATCAGGAGGCAATAACAGTAGCTACTACACTGATTGATGAATTCTTCTGCAGGTTCTCTATCCCTCAGCAGTTGCATTCTGATCAAGGGCGACAGTTCGAGTCTGATGTGATGAAAGAAGTGTGTAAATTACTACAAATCAGTAAGACACGTACAACACCATACCACCCGCAATCAGATGGACTTGTTGAACGATTCAATCGTACGTTGATCAGCATGCTAGCAACATTTGCCCACGACAACCCTACTCAATGGGAATTGCATTTGAGGAAAATTTGTATGGCCTATAATACTTCAATACATCCCTCCACAGGTTTCTCCCCTTTCTTTTAATGTTCGGGCGGCAGGCCAAGTTGCCAGTGGATCTAGTATATGGGTCTACACCAACAGAACCCCAGCCACAACATGAGTATGCAAGACAACTGCAGAAAATCTTACAAGGGGCCTTCCAAGCTGCTCGGGATAACATGGGGACGGCAACGGAGAGGATGAAGGAGGTCTACAATCAGAGGGTCCTCAGTGTCTTGTTACAGATGCTTTGGGAGGTGCATGTTTTTTCTCAACTATAGATTTGGCCAGTGGGTATTGGCAAGTGGTGATGGACCCCAAAAGTAAAGTCTTATGGGCTATACCAGTTTTGAGTCATGCCATTTGGCCTATGTAATGCCCCAGCAACCTTCCAAAGATTAATGCATGGAGGGGGTAGTAAGTGGTCTACATTGGACAGCCTGTTTGGTGTATCTGGATGATATAATCATGTTTAGCAAAACTGTTGAACAGCATTTGGCATTGCTAAGGGATGTATTTTCTAGACTGAGACAGGCTGAGCTTAAGATTAAACCTTCCAAATGCCATCTTTTGCAGACAAGTGTACACTATCTTGGGCATGTAGTGGCATTGAAACAGATCCAGGGAAAGTGAAATGTTTTCTAACTGGCCTATTCCAACAACCGCTAAAGAGTTATTTTATTTTGGGTCTGGCATCATACTATAGGCGTTTCATTAAACATTTTGCACATGTGGCTGCATGCTTTAATGCATTAAATCATTCTTTATGGATAAACAATGTATACATGTATATACCTATACAATTACGAAATTCAATTTCATGTAGAAGTCTCTGCTTATGCTTTTCCGTTCATCTACTGATGTTGGGGCTTTAACAAACTCTTTTCCAAGCACATCCCATATGACATCACAGGTTTCTTTCAAAATGCTACAAACTGTTGATTTACCCAGACGAAAACCGTAAGAAAGAGAGACCTACATGTATACACACGGAATTCATTTACACGAAGTTCTGTCAAATCCAATTTCTACTTTACCTGTGAATCTCCAGATGCAAAATATCGAAGTGTCAGGGCCAGCCTCTCTGATGACGATATTTCTGCTCTCAGTTTGTTGCAATAACGTCGATGATACAAAGATGGAGAAACCTAGGAAATGATATAAAACATAGGTGTGTGGATGAGTGTGTATGAATTCATCAAAGGTACCTTTCTTAATAGTACGTCAAAATTTTCTTTTGTCATTCGAAGATAATTAAAATGCTTCTCCGCGGTCTTGTAACAGATTATAAAAAGCACCTTGCCTGGATCGCATTTGTAGCATGGGACGGATCCACATCGTTCTGTCTACTCTACTTCTTCGAATCTATCTTCGAAGAAGCAACCCTAACATCAGCGCAATCTGTGCTCATCTCTCACACGTGATTACTTAACTGAATAAGCCTAGCAACGTAATCGCAATATTGTGAACTGCTTTCACGGACGACAACAGCGGTGCAAATGAAACTTGCGACGCGATGAAATGCTTTGCGATGCGATGCGATTTGGTTACGTCAAATTGTGAACCAGGCTTTACGCATGCAGGTTCGGGTAGTGGATAATACCGGGTATGTAAGACTACCTGAATTAAGACCGAACGGTTGAAAGCAGATCCCAGAGAAGTATAGCGATCAACAAGTAATTCGTGCCCTTGTAAGCACTTAAAGCTCACGCTCAGGATTCAACGTATTGTTTTGGTGCGGTATACGTGGTTTTGGTTTAGTTAGGCTTAGTTTCTTAATGCCGTCGGCTTTCGAAACTGATATGTAACTATCGATTACTCAACTTAGCGTACTAGCTCCATAATATGTGGTATCTTCGTATTTCTCAGATCTGCTGCATAGACATCCCATTAATTGACGACGCACTGTCATCCAAGTTAGTAGAAGGTCAAGAGCACAGTGCTTTTGAAACGTCGATGATAGGGTTACTGAAAGTTGGTAAGGATGTTAGTTATTGTGGGTTCAGTGCTAGAGTATGTGGTGGCATCCAGCTAGAATCTCTGTCAATCGTCATGAGATTCTGATAGCGATGGTATGAAAGTGCTTGTACTATTGTTTGCTTCGTGTGAGTCGTGAGAATTGGACTATCTGGCTAATTGTGTATGACAGTATTCCTTGTCATGAGCATAGAGAGTGATCTACTTGTGATGGTTTCTCTGGAAATGTGGTCATAGACTGAGAGTGTACTAGGCTAAAATCTTCTCTGGGTGTGGTTATTGACTGCAAGCTGTTTGACCTGTGCCACCAGAAAAATCACTGTTCCCAAAAGGAAGGCTTATTATTTGTTGTCCATTCAGTCTGATACCCTATGCAGTTGGTGAGCATTGACATCTTAGGTCTTTACCAGTGACAGAGGAAGGAAACAAGTATGTGTTGGCAGCTGTAGACCACTTGACAAGATGGGTGGAAGCATTTCCAATCAGGAATCAAGAAGCTACAACTGTTGCTATAGGAAATTAGTAGATGAATTGTTTTGCCGGTTTTCTCCCCCAGAACAATTGCACTCTGACCAGGGCCGACAGTTTGAATCAGAATTGATAGAAGAAATATGCATACTTTGGAGATCAGAAAGTCACGTACGAAACCCTACCACCCACAAGGAAATGGCATGGTCGAAAGTAACACTCTTGGACATGTTGGCAACTACTGCACACAACCATCCATCGGACTGTGATCTCTACATCCGGAAGGTTTGTCTTGCATACAATTCCAGTATCCACTCTTCTACAGGCATTTTTTCTTATGTTTGGGCGGGAAGTGAAATTGCCGATAGATTTAATTGAACAGACTACACTTCCCGAGTATGGGCAGAAGCTGAAGGATGGCTTAGAAAATGCATACTGTCTAGTGAGAGAACGATGTGAGGCAGAGCATAAGAGGCAGAAGAGTATTTATGATGAGAAGGTCCACGGTAAACCATTAACTGTGGTGATTAATGTGGCTGTACTCACTATAGCTGTACCGGGAGGTAAGTCTAGAAAATTTCATCATCCATGGAAGGGTCCATTCAAAGTCGTCGAGCGTGTGGCAGGATGCACATATAAAATAAAATGCATTAAGGGGACTAAAACGCAGTGTGTTCATTTTGACAGGCTCAAACAGCTGTGGCAAGTGGCAACATCAAACCCCGTGCGAGAAGACTTGGTTGCAGTCCGACGCCGATATCTACCAAGACAGCGGGTCCAGATACTGTACCTCTGGAGTGGGCAGATGACATACTCTGCCTGGATAGATGACGAGGAGGCTGAGGAACTTGATCATAGGGTTGCAGACGACGAAAAGATGGAAGCTGTCCCTGGACCTGAACCTGCTGCAGTAGAGCCCCCATGACGTTACCCCATGCACGCGAAGCAGGCGACCCCCAGACCGCTATGGGCCCTACCTGCAGAATTGATGGGTGGGAGGAGCGGTGTAATGATGACGTAAACAGTCGCGCATCAGATGCACATCTAGTTGTATAACTAGTCTCGTACCCAGACCCTAGTACGTCACAGCAGATGGATTACATCACCGCTAGGCTAGGGTCTGGGAATATGATAAAAAGTCGATGACAGATGGAATATTAATTGTTTGTACAAGAGATAGGCGACTAGACCGCAATAGTATTCATATATTAATGTTTTAATGGTTATATGGCGAACGTTGCTTGGATTCCATTCTTAGCAATGCTTCAGGGCGTATAAATACTAGCTGGTATTCACCTTCCAATCTCTACTGACGACAGAATAGTCTACCTGTGCTTCCCCAAGAAACTGCGTTGTCAGACCCTTCGATGAGTACTTGCTAACTTGGTCCATACCAACGGCGAAACGCTAACTACAATAGAAAACTGAGGTGTTGAAGACTGAGGTGTTCTCTTTCGAAGATGGTCGAACACGAATGGCATTGGCAGCAAGGCATAACACAACGTTTTCTCGTTCCCCGTTGGCAAAATAACGAAACAGTCATGGCCTCGAACAAAGATGTGAATAGCCTCCTTCTTTTTGTCCTTCAACGTACTCACTCCGGTCCCATTTGACCCATCGCAAACGTACAGCTGTACGAACATCATCCATTTTGTTATCTCTATACACGTACTACTTGTTGACATAGCAACATTCCAGCGGGCTGCGGTCAAATAAAAGTTCCAGAACTTTTGTCACCGACTTTCCCAGACCCTAGTTCTAGCGTGGGTACGAGACGAGTGTATACTTTTTTATATGCATACTCATCATCAATAAAGTCGCGGACTCGCGGAAGTTCGATAAACCCTTCAGTATAATTACGTCAGTGGCACGTGCACCGTATGAATGGACGAGCACAGTGACAGGAGACTCTCCAAAGGCGCGCTGCTGGTTCTCGTTTGGTGCGCGCTGCTCCACGCCTTCAACGTCTTCGTCTCCCTAAACATGGTTACTACCACCAACGTCATCTACCAGCGGCTTTACGAGCCGAGTGAGTACGGCTACCTGGCGGCAGCAGTCTCGCAATCCGTCGGCTACCTCCTTTATCCCCTGGCGGGACTACTAGCCGAGCTACGATGGACGCGCTACCGGACGATGATATGCGGAACAGTCCTCGTCGCGACCGGATCGATCGTCCTGATTCCGGCCACCCTGCTCTTCCCGAATAAGTGGACCGTCGATCCCGCCGAAGTGACCGCCCAATCCGAGCAGTCAGCGGGACCCATGACCGTGGGCCTATTGCTTTTCCAGTGTGGGATGGCCATGTTCGAGGCCAATGCTATTCAGTTCGGGCTCGACCAACTGGCTTTTGAATCCACCGTAACTCGGCTCCTTCATCCACTGGTACTACTGGTCCGCTCACTTTTACCTCGTCCCTTCCATCGCCGAGGTGGGCGGGCCGCTCTGGATTCAGGCCGCCGCGCAGATCGCTCTTGCAGCCGTGTCATTGGCGCTGGTGTTGCTTTGTCGAGGTCACATGGACAATGAGCCGCCTCGGCAAATCAACCCGATCAGACTGGTCTACGCGTGCTTGTCCTTTGCCAGGACTCACAAAACCCCTATCTCTCGCAGCGCCTTCACGTACGGTAGCGAAACTCTACCGTCCCGGCTGGACCTGGCCAAGAGCAGGTACGGTGGGCCTTTCTCGACCGAACAGGTGGAAGACGTGAAGAGCTTCGGACGAATTTTGGCGATTATGTTGTCCGCATTCGGATTCCTACTCCTCAACACATTCAATTACACTCCCGAGAAATTCGAACCACTCCGCTACCCTACCCGCTACGGCTCCGTTGACTGGTACGTATTCCTTCAGTCCGTGGCCTGCGTTGGCGTGGCCATCGTGTAA